>NJDC01004021.1:79749-98367 GCA_002245475.1 Calephelis virginiensis
AGTTTTGTCTAACTGTGTGTTTCTAAAAGAGTGTCTTCACACCCATATCCCCGAAGAGTTAGGCAGAGGCACAACAATGACACCCACTACTAGGTGAAGACACTTAGGCCCACAATGTGATAGGTGACAAGCCAATGGGGCACATATCCAATCCCTTTTTTTTGAATGACTAAATTGTTGCTAATCTCGCGATTTTTTGCACTTTCACCGAGCTTTGTGGGCCGAGCAGAGTGCTCAGCCCGAGACATCATTATTTAAATGCATTGGACTGTTACTTACAACGCCAGCATCAAGGGTTGTCTCCCTGGAGACCGTACCTCGACTTGGTTCTGATTTCTGGTCACTGGGTGGACTTGATGTAGGAGTATTGGCGGCTCGTCGCTCAACGTTAGACGCCGGGCGCAAGAGAGGTCTTCGTCGTTATTGTGTTGTGAGTTTGTCGTGTTCCGGTTAGGATTTGGGAATATAACGTTCGCCGCGGTTATTGGGTCCGGAGGATCCGATAACACGTGGCGGGGCCTTCTATGGTTTGGGGGCGCGTCGCGGCCGGTGTGTAGTCACACGCGGATACTAACACCGGATTCGGGTGGGCAGCCGTTTTTTCAAAGTAACGTTCCGATAGTTCTTTGAAATGCTGCGCTATCGTAGGTAAATCGAGGTCGCGATGTAGGTCCTCGTTGCGAACGTACCACGGGGCACCCGTGCAGTTTGCATGAACCTATTCTGGATTACTTGTAGCTTTTTGAGATGGGACGGGAAGGTATGCGCCATGCGCGAAGGCTACGCTTCCGTATGCTAATATGGGTCTAATACATGTTTTATAAAGTGTCATTTTGTTACGAAGTGACATTTTACTATTTTTATTAATAAGACGGCTAAGTACAACTTAGCCTTGTTTGTGACACGCGTAATATGAGGTTCGAACAACATATTCTCGTCTAGAGTGACCCCTAGGTATTTTGTTGAGTTTTCCCAAGGGATCGCTCTACCGAACAATTTGATGGTGCCCGGGCTACGCCTGGAACTCATCCGTTAGGGTCTGAGACCTCGATTAAAGTACACCGCTGCACTTTTATCGGGGTTCACTTCTGTACGCCACTTCCTGAACCAGTCGCCCAGGAGAGTGGCCGCGTTTCTGAGGTTGCAGCCTATTTGTTTACCGCGACGGTGGGTTGAAAGTAGAGCCGTGTCGTCCTACGTGGCTACGTGGAGGGCTACGTGGACGCGCGGCGGTCGGGGAACGTCGTTCGTGAAGAGGGTGTATAATATAGGTGAGAGCAATGAGCCCTGCGGCACTCCTGCCTCTAGGGTCCTAGAGAGAGTCTCTTCTACACGAAATCTGAATTTGCGATTCGACAAGTAGTCTCGTACGATGAGAACTATATTGTCTGGCACGCCCATTTCATAGAGCTTATAGATTAGGCCGTTGTGACAGACCTTATCAAACGCCTTGGCCACATCGAAGAATATCTATATAAGCTCCCGTATATAAGGGTAGTCGTCTATTCAGGCCATCTAGTATGTGCTCCGTGAGGCGGTGCACTTGATTTGTACATGAATGGGCTGCCCGGAAACCAAATTGCGCATCCATTAACAATTGTTTCTCGGCTACAACCGTCTTAGGGCGGGCGTAGATAAGGCGCTCGTATATTTTGCCGAGTGAATTGATAAGACTAATCGGGCGGTAACTACTTGCGACGTTACTGGGTTTATCCGGTTCATGTATTCCAATGACGGTGGCTTATTTCCACTCGTCAGGAAAAGCACTGCCTGCTAGTAATACATTGAAGATGTTTACTAGTAGATAAATGAGTGCCGGAGAAAAATATATAATTATCCTGTTTGAAATACCGTCAGGCCCCGGGGTCTTTGTATTTGTTATGGTCGGTGGGAGGTAAAGGTTCGCTCTGGGGAGGTTCGGATGCTCTACGCTTTACGTAAGTATCTACAACATTTATGTGATTCGGATCACCCGGCAGAGTCAAAACGGTACACTGCGATTGAACGTCGTCTGCTAGGCATTCGGCTTTGTCGGCATGGTCAAACGCGAAAGGTAGATTGGGTCTGACGAGGGGAGGTATGTCTACTTCGGCATCGTTTTTTAGAGTTCTCGCCAGTGGCCAATAGACCACGTTGGACGGCGAGATTTCGCTGAGAAACTTTTCCCAGCTGTTCGTGTAGTCGGCTACGCGCCGCCTTATTTCTCTCTGTAGAGCACGTAACGAACGTCGGTATTCGTCTGATCGGAATCTAACATAGCGTCGTTGCGCGGCATTTTTGCGCCTAATTTTTTATGTCGCTAGGGAGATCTAATCTATTTTTAAACACGTCCGGGACTGTATTAGAGGATGAATCTACTACGGGCTGGACGTTTCCAGTTAGTAGACTAGTGGCGGGCTTGGCTTCCTCGACTGTGTTTATTAAGTCAGGGATTTGTTCGAGGAGCTCGGATTGTAGAGACTGGATATTTGTGTTGAGTTTTTGCCAGTCTACTACCTGTTTGGTTTTAGTTACTAATAGGGATGGATCGTCAGGTCCTAGTTTGAAAACTACGGGCCTGTGATCGGAGTCTAGTTCATGTAGCACTTTTACGGAGGGTATCTGTAGAGAAACGCCGGGTAGCAGTGCTAGATCTAACGTACTGGGACTGTGATTAATAGAATGATCGTGGTCTATGTGGGGATATCTGGTAAGCTTGGAAGGGAAAAGTCCGAAAGCATGTCCAATTCAAGGCCGTTGGAGTTGTTCTGCTGGCATCGCCAAAGTACATTCTTACAGTTAAGATCGCCCCCAAGGAAAACTAACTCACCCATGTTGAAGAGGTTTACTAAGTCACTTTCTAATAGGGGCTTGTTGGGGCTGAGATAGGCTGATGCTAGTATGACGGACCTGTGTTCGGTCATACCCATCTGACATACTGACACCTCTAGATTCTCCAGCTGCGGAGGATCTTGAGGGGATATCTGTAGACATCTTTTGTAATACATTAGGGTGCCGCCTCCTCGGCCTAATCTATCGTTTCTGACTAAATTATAGTTCGCGACTTTGGGATCGCGCCTACATGGTTTGAGGAGGGTTTCTTGTACGAGGAGTATGTCTATATTGTTTGTTGTTACAAACTCCCGTACTTCATTTATTTGCCTAAGCCGGATGCGTTAAACGACGCTATCGATAGGGAGTACGGTTTCACACGTCCGGTTGTCCTATCCATTTAGGTTTTGGGAGTGGAAAATCTACGGATAGATTTTATCAAGGCCGCATGCCTTGCTATAATATAGATGTGACGCTCAGGCGGCGTCACTCTGAGTTCCCAGGCAAAGTCCGATACTTTGTCCATGTCTATGGCGTTCGCCAGCTCAGTGATGAGGGCGAGGTCGGCCACGAACTCACCGGGAGTGGTTTTAGGAGGTGGGGGAGGCCTTAGGGGCCGGGTTTCGTGGTGCCTTTGTAGGCACAGGAGTCGCCTTTTGGGGCGCAGGAGTAGCCTTTGCTACGGGTTTGGTGGTGGAGGAGGTGGAGGACCTAGAGGTAGCGACAGTAGCGCCGGTATCTCCGAGTGAGATGTCGGCTTGCTCACTGTCTGATGATGAGAGGCATTAGGGGCCTGGGGCTGTCTATTTTGGCGTGCAGATCGCGAGCCAGGCCCACGTCTGCGTCGCTGCGGGGCCTTGGGACATCCGCGATAGTTCGTAGGATGGCCGGCGGTCTCGCAGTTCACGCAACAAACCGGCTCGGCCGGAGAATAATATAAGACAATTTCTTTAATGAGTAGATCCAGAAACAATTAGAACACCCTGTGCAAACTCGTCACATAACTAAACGTAATATGAATAATAGGTAGATATAACATGGTCAAACATCTACAAGAAGCGTACAACTAAATAGGTATTTAGTATTGCGCTTGTAAATAATATCGAAAGTCTTATTAAAGAGTCTATAATCAAAAATAATATAAAGCACCTAAAAAAAAAATATTTTTATTGGCTGTCCAAATGTAGTATTAAACACAAAGGCTTAGTTGTATAAGTAGTGCATTTGATTTGATATACTAGTCGTTGTAACATTAAATAAATAAATAATAATAATTGTCATCAGCCTACATTCAAGTCATTGCAGAAACTAACCTCCGTAAATAGTCAACAGAAAGCTGAAGATACCGTCAGTGTTATACGTGTCGGATAACTCAGAATAACGAAGGTCACAGCTGGTGTGCAGAAGGATCTCGCAGATCCAGTCAGCTCGTTACAGATTGTCCCGTATCTTTTCGTGTTTATGATACTCAATCTCTAATCCCAAAAACCGATTTTGTGCAAGACCCCTAGGTTGGGATAAAGGAGACTTTGTCCTTCTCTAAATGGTAAGGAAGTGGTATTCATATTCCGTAATTATTATACATTATATTTCAGGTGTCAAAGCGTCCACACCTTCGAGTGTACAGCTGTATTAACTCCATAGTTAATGTATGTAGTACTTACATACAATTTTGACTATAGTTCAGTTATTTTCCGCTCTTTTGTATTCTTAGGAGATTTTACCAATAGCCTAATTGTTTTTCATTTATAATTTATACAAATGTTGTCATATCAAAATTTAAAATGTTTTCTACCAGATACTGACAGCAGGCATGGGCATTTCGACCGGCAGTCACATCAGCGTCTGCTACACCGATCCTCTTTGGGGAACGGAAGCTCGAAGGCATCACCTCTCCGATTCCAAGTTCTTCGAATGTACCTGTGAAAGGTGCTCAGATGTTACAGAGTTTGGAACTATGTTTAGTGCGATCAAGTGCAAAAAGAAGTAAGTTTATTCGTTACTTAAAAAAACCTTTTGATGGTGCTTTCTTTCCGCTTATCAAACGAGTTTCAAAACAAAGCAACTTACATTATCAGACTTTTTATAAGGTAAGGCAGTGACCAAGGTACGCAAGGTAGTGACAACGCCACCGTGATAACCGTGGCTTAAAGCTACGGTTATCACGGTGGCACGGTAGCACGGTATTACATACAAAACTAAAAATTTCAAGTACAAATAACTCAAAAACTAATATATATATTCGGGAAAGTTTGTTACAATTTTTTAGGGACATTCAAAATCTTAATTTTTCATGAAATTTGGTAGCACAAAAACTAAGAAAGATATGACGAAAATAGTGTATGTGGCTCTCTACTTTTTCGTTGTCAAAAGTGTGAGTAAATTATTCCATGTCTTCCACACCAACTAAAAAGAATTATTGCCAATTTAATTTTTATTTTTTTACTAGTACGGCCACTTCATAATTTACCTCGGCCAGTTAAAAGAGTTTTGAGATAAAACATGATAAAATATTTTATTTTTTAAACTACATAATTCAATTCAATATATGTAGGTATATCGATTTTCCTTCTACTATTATTTTCTTTGTTAATTAAACTTACAACTTTCGAAAACAGCTAAACAATGTTGTACTGTAATTTCTATTAACCGAGAAACTATAATATAATTACACCTACAAATCGTAAACAAATTAAAAGATATTTTATTAAACTAATATCTATTTTATTTACCATAAACTGCAAAGCATTCAAAGCAAGAAACAGTTTTCACTTTACAGTACAATTATTTAGTATATTCACGCCCATATCCCTGAAGGGGTTTGCAGAGGTACAACCAAGGCACCCACGATTAGCCGAAGACACTAAGTCCCACGATGTGATAGGTGACAAGCCTATCGTCAAACGGGCACATATCAAATCCAGGCAAACATTATTTTTAAAAGAAAATTGAAATTATACAATATCTATTTCTTGTGTTGCCCGACCCGGGAATCGAACCCGGGGCATCAAGAAGTCAAGTCCAACGCCGGACCGCTAGACCACACAGGCGATTATTTAATTCAGCAGAACAACGCGAGAGGACGAGTCGCAGTATTTTTTGCGATTGTTTGACACTCACTCGTACTGGTATTATCCACTGCAAATCCTATACTGTTCCGAAATATGGAAGCAATACAAAAACAGCAATGAATCTACGTTTTATTTTAGATATCACGCAAGCGACCTGTGCCGCCTTCTTGTTCTCGCATGCGCATTGCACCGTCTTACGTTCTGACGATCTGACGCAAAATTAGAAGTTTTTACCCATTCCAAAAAAAGTGCGCAACGCCGCTAAAGAAATTTTCACTTCAAAAAACATTATACAACAAGAACATAATACAAAAGTTTCTTCAAATTAGCTTATTTATCCATTGCTATGCTTTACCTTAATTAATAGAATTTACCTCAAAAAGAATGGGCAACCCTTAAGTAAAAATAACTTTGTAGTCGAGCCTCCGCAGAACCTAAATTTAAAATTTTAATTTTAATGAAAATTCCCGCTGCTTGGCAAAGTGCTGCAGTTAGGCCGTATTTCTAATTACTTTAGTAATAGCCCATTACAACGTTTAATAGTTGCGTATTGCCGGGGTAATAGAAATAATGTGCAAGTCTACCGACTATTGTACTCTCGAGATCGGACCATAACCCTGTCAATGTGATGGAGTGGCTGGAATTGGTAATGCGGTGGATCTCTGTACGGGGTAATTGTTGCACAGCACTCTACCATCAGTGGTCTTATTGGTACCTGACCTAGTTGTTGGTTGACGCATTTAACTCGCTCGCTCGCCTTTTAAGAAATGATAGGCGGAAGCAGATGATCTATTTATTCTACACGGGGGACCTGGACTTACAGGGAACCAAAGCAAACCCGTAGGAACCTTCAAGAAAAGAGCGTACTCATTCCTAAAATGTCGGCAACGCAAATGTTATACTCCTGGTGTTGCGGATATCCTTGGGCGGCGGTGATCACTTTCCATCAGGTGACCCACTAGCTCCGTTTGCCTCGTCTTGTATGTAAAAAGAAAGATAAACCAAGAGTGATACTAAGGTTAAAGTATTTGACCTTTTTTCCAGAGACTGCAAGAGCTACCTTCTTCCAGACACATTCATACTGCCAATTCTCCATAAAACTACGTCACCAGATCCTCAAACCAGAGGACTGGATAACAAGATATGGAAATGCAAGTCATGTAAGGATGAAATATCCGACGCAATCATACAACAGCTGCTGCAGGACATCGGGAAAGAGATCAGCGTTATGCCAAAGGAAGATCCTGGTGCCTGCGAAAGGTGATTGCTAAATATGAATACAACAAAAAGTATATGATTTCTATAGGATTTTAAACTTAAATCGTCGCGAATTAATAACATTTTTAATTATTTATACGGGATACCCACGATCTCTTTTTATTTTATTTGTCGATATTTCGGCCTAGTTGCATAGGCCGTGGTCACGACGGGACTGCGGCGGCGAGCTGTAACTTTTGACAGGAGGATCTACTGACAGATGAGCCTGTCAACCCTCCGTCTAATTCTTCTTTTTTGAACGTCCTTGTCACTATCATTTCTGGGCACTATATCGCGACACACAACACTAACTATGTCCCTACACTTTACGGCACTTTTTGTATTTATAGACCGGCACCGACCAACAATTGGATCCCACGCCTGAGCCAACTTAAAACCGTCTTCCCTATTGAAATTATTTGGTGTATTTCGAATTTCAATAGCTTCACGTACTAGGCGAGGAATGTAGTGGGATTCTGTAGAAACTATTTGTGGATTATGTAGTTCTATCCAATGGTTGGTGGATGAATCTAAAAGATGTTCAGCAATAGCAGACTTCTGAGGGTCATTTTTCGTGACCACGGCCCATGCAACTAGGCCGAAATATCGACAAATAAAATAAAAAGAGATCGTGAGTATCCCGTATAAATAATTAAAAATGTTATATGATTTCTAGTAAGGTAAGCTACTAAGGTAGCTTGACTTTTTATAAGACTCGGCGTTTATTTTTGATAGATGGCGAGAACTTCTCACAATCAGGAAATTTGTCTGCTTATTTTGCCTTCTTCGCCGAATCCTACGATATTTTGGTATTTGAATGGTATTTGAAAGGGGTGTAGTCAAAACAGATGTACTTATCTAAGACTTTTAGGAAATGATGTAGCGCTGGAAAAAGCGATTGAAATCGTATATCTTGATAGTATTTCTAGAAAGAATGATAGGTACACCGTTGATGTATGATGAAAGGAGAATGTGTGCAAGAATTAGAGTGAATAGAGCACTGGGTAAGCTATTTCAAACTTAAAATGTACTTACTGTCTTATAAGTTTGTGTTGGGATTGAGTTGAAGGCTGGCGCTGGCCGTTGTTATCGGATGGGCGGGATACGATAATACCTGACGGGGTCTCCTTAAGTTGGTGGGGACTTCCGCGGCTGGTGTATAATCACAAGCGGATACTCGAAGCGGAATAGCGGATTTTCAAAGTAGCGTTTAGATAGCTCTTTGAAATGCTGCTAGGTAAGTTTACATCGCGATCGCTGCGCTTATGTGGATAACTCTGAATTCCACGTTGCGTACGTACTACGGGCAACCATTGACAGTACCCGTGAACCTATTTTGCACAACTTGTGAATTCTTAAGGTGAGTCGGGAATTTATGTGCGAAGACTATACTCGCGTAAGCTAAGATTGCATTGGTCTAACACATGGTTTTCAAAGTGTCACCTTATTACGAAGTGACATTTTACAATTTTTATAGAAGAGATAATAGTACGGATTAAATTAATAGATACTAGTATAAATTTAATTAATACTCAGACGCGGAAATACAGACATATATTAAGTTCATCACACAAATGCCAAATGCCTATATCCGTTGGGAATCGAACGCAAGTCTAGCGGTTGGTAGGTGGATTTAGGTGTGTTCGCTAACCCGTATAGTTATTGCATACATATTTTAAAATGACGAAAAAAGGCAAGCCCGCTGAGTTTCTTGCTAGATCTTCGCAGTGAGTAGCCACGTTCTGATTCATTGGTACATTCTAGTATTAAATACACGTCACAATTGCCTCTTCTAAGGTTAACGTGAAATAAAATATTTTCAATTTTTTTTTATTCTACCATTTGTATAACGAGACAGTCCTGGGGACCGAAGATTGATTTTCTCTTTAATTTATTTTGTCTCTCTTTGACAATATTAATATTATCTCTGTTACGGCTATCAAAACGGTTGAAATTTAATATTTATGTCTTGTTAAAAATTGCCCTTTGCTGTAACTAAAGAAAACATACCGACTTGCAATCTTAGTCAAGTTTTAGTAAAATCGCTCAAGTAGGTATGATCGTAAACATATTTAAAAGAGAGTACCTATCAATTATTTTTTTCAGATTCATTGCCCATTGCAGTAACTATCTTCATCCAAATCATTTCTACATGACGGACGTCGGGCTTGCCCTAGCGCAAATGATTGGACAACAAGAGGAGAATGGCTTAGCCGCGGTCTCCGACGACAGATTGTTGATAAAAACACAACTGTGCAAGAAGATTACAGAGCTATTGGAAACATTTGCTCCAGGTAAAGCTATTCAAAGAACTAAGAGACCGATAGGTATATTGATAGATAAAGTGTGGCTTGTGAAATGAGAAATCATTTCCGTGTAAATCCAAATAAAATTAATTTAATATGCAATTTTCCGCCAAAAAATATTGGTATATGTATTATGGCGTGACAAAACAGGAAAAACAATGCGTTGTGAAAGAACTGGACTTACCGGAAGAAAAGGCCGCAAATATATCCAGCTCCACACAATACACACTACTAAACTATTTTATTAACACCAATAATACACACACTACTAAAAACTCAACGTACGTTTCGCTCCGTAACCAAAGATTCATCAGGAGAATTCGACTGCACTCCATGAAGGTCGAACAGAAAACATTGATGGTTCGAACGATCTGTTTCGAATGTTTCATCATTTTACTTATTTCTGCCGACATAATTACAGTGTTATGTTTTAATACAAAGTGCCTTTAACATCTATGGTGTCTATAAACTACGGTGACCTCTTACCATAATGGGAGGGAGCCACGTGTTTATTGGCTGTCTTTTGCCCAAAATTGACCCAAAAGACCCTAGTATTTTATTATCGAAATTCTTAGAGCCTATTTCGAGAAGAAAATTTATAAAGATATTTATAAATTAGGTTATACAATATTTTTAGGTTTAGGTTTAAAGATATTTATTCTCATTCTCTTTTCTCATTATTAATATCACTTACATGAGAATATGGGTGAACAGAAGTAAACAAACTAATTGTCGTTCATTGCATAGGTACAAACACGTAAAGAAAACGCCAAACATCCAACGATACGATATCATTATCTAACATCATCACAAACAAAACAAATCAATAGTAGGTACAGTTCCGAAAAATGGATTTCAAATTTTTTCAAACTTTACGTACCTAGCTAATGTAATTTGTCAGCCGTTTTCTGAATATATTGAGCGAATCAGTATTTTTTATGTTAGAGGGTAATTGGAGGGTAATAGTCGTGCACTTTCATGTAACTGTGGTTTGGTCGTACCTTGTTCGGGTCTTAGGCAGAACAATGAATCTCGCACGTCAGGTGCAGGGGCGTGTAACCTTCGGACGTCTATTAAATTGTAGTTCTGTGTTGATTTTTTGAATAGTTTTAAATATGAATATGCATATATTGTATATGGATAATTGTTTTATGTTCATAAGATTAGTTTCGCTATATACTTTTGCGGTTGATGTTTGGCAATTATAGTTAAAAATGGTTTTAATGATTTTATTTTGGAGGACTTGCAATCTGTTTAATCTCATTTTGGCGGCGCTTCCCCAGATTTCAATGAGGTATGACAAATGCGATTTAACTTGTAAATTGTGAAAAGTAGTTAGTAGTAAGTAAGTAAATAGTAATATTTTTCTGTATTCTAACCTATTGTATTAAGATTCAAAAAGCAATAAGACTAGTAGTGTGGATATGCAGAGGTTTTCATTTTGTCGTCGCGACCAAATACGGTTCAGTCGAAGGGCTACTATCAGGGGAAATCTGTGTCCATAATTTATATTTATAAATGTTTAAAGTAAGAATTCTAAATAACAAATATGTCACGACAAATCACACGAATTGCCCTATAACCAACGAAATCAAAGTTATTTGTGTATTAAGCGGGTATCCTAAAATGTAATTAGCGATTGCACTACGGAATATCGAAGTTTGAAATATCGATGTACTGTATTCAATGTTCATCTGTGCGATGTACGTGACTTCGACAGTACGGTATGGCGAAGCATTGTATCGAGAATGTTCATAAAATTGACGTACGGAACTTCGAAAGATTGCTATGTCGAAGTACTGAACTTCGAACGTTTGATTTCGATGTAGGTACACCGGGCAGAATTGTTTAGAGTCAATGGTACAGTTATATGCGGTAGCAAAAATTTAAATCTTAAAATAACTTAAAGTAATTGAACCTTAGCTCGAATAGAATTAAGGTTAAAAAAATAGTTGTATAAGAAAAAATAAGTTTTAAGCTAATTTTGTATACGCTAGACTGCCTTCGTAGTTTATAGTTTCCTTTCTTTTGATTTTGTTACATAAAGGTAAATAGGTAGGTATTTGGACGAGCGCATTCTGGAAGGGTTAGGAAGAGTACAACCAGGGCACCGACGACTAGCCGAAATTACTATGTAGTTAGTGCTATAATATGATTGGTGGCTAATCTATTAACAACCGGGAACTTATCTAATCCCGGGCAGCGTTGTGTTCTGAGTTGCCCAGCACGGGGCTTAAACCCGAGAACTTCATCAACGTCAACACCGGGTCCCTAGACTACAGAAAATGGTCTTTTTTCTTTTAAAATCGTTGAACTATTTATTGTTACTGCTTCACCCCGTGTTTAAATGGTGTTATAAGAAATTACATAAAATTAAAACACCTTTGGTTCGGTCCGATTTCAAAGACATTTTTTTTTATAAAACTGACGTAATCTAGATAGTACTTAGCTACGTTGCTAATGGGTTTTATCTGCGGTTATGTGGCAGTAAAAAAGTACATAATATAGCTGAAATATATCTAATCATTCTAAAAATAGAATAAAGTAAATAAAAAATATATGTAAGTTTTGTCACACAATAAAAATGTTCAATTAAAAATGCTGGCCACAAAATTGTTACTTAATTTGAATAAAGAATCTTTTGTGAAATAAAGTATCTACATTTTCTTTTAATTTGACGTATTATTAAATAATATGAAGTGGATGCCAAAGAGTATAATAATATACCTATACAGGACGTGGACGCTTAAAGAAGCGTCGCGTGTCGTGGTGTCGCGGTTGCTGCGCTGTATCGATGTGGTTACATACCAACTCAAATTTTCGACATACTGAAAAATTTGAATTCAACTAGAAAATTCATTAATCGTACCATCAAACGATATAATGAGGACTCAAATTTGGAAGACAGAAAAAGAAGCGGTTGCCCCCGCTCTATTAGGTAAGAAGTGGTAAAAGCTGTGAAGGCGCGATTTCAAAGAAATCCGAGATCCGCAAACAGAAACTGTTAGCCATACAGATGGGGTTAAGCAAAATATGGTTAAAAGGGTGTTGATTGAAAACTTAGGACTACGAGCTTATCGCAGATTAACAGGACATTGCTTTGAAGCGTGCCTAGTGGACAGGAGACTGAAGTGATTTCGCGTTTTGCTGAAGCTGTATGCAGGAAAAAAGTACCGTCAAGTTTTTTTTTCGTACGAAAATTTTTTATTGTGGTTTGGTTAGAAATCTCATAAAGGGACTTAACTGAGATACACTTTTGTGAGAAAAGCGTAAAACAAATGCGATTGTGTATCATATTAAATATTCTTGTGGGAGCTGTCTCTCTTTCCAACAAGATTCTGCGCCAGCCTATAGAGCGAAAAGCATGCAAGAATGGCTGACTGCACATGAAATTGAATTCATCCGTCACGGAGACTGGCGCTCTTCTAGTCCGTTGGATTACAAAGTAGAAAGCCTGCTCAAAACCTCATCAAAATTTGGAGTCACTCAAGGCATCCCTGTTCAAAGCAGCTACCGATATGGACATGGACCTCGTGCGTGCTGCTGTAGATGACTGGCCGGGCAGATTGAAGGCCTGTATTGAAAATCGCGGGGCTCGTTTTCAGTAAACGTAATTAACATAAGAAGGCGCGTTTTATTAAATTCATTTTAAAAAATAAATGATTATTTGATAAACAAACAGGTGATTATTATTTTACAATAAACATGTGACAGGACTTATGACCCGACTAAGTATATACAAGACCACTCAAATTCTCCTTCAGCCTCACAGTTTTTTTATTGTAATGGGGCCTTATAATTAGTGAACTATTTCTTCTTTTTTAACATTTGCCGTTTCTAAACAGGTATTTTTTGTTCTTTTATTTATTCTTGTGATATTTTGTATTTTTTTTTATTACAAGACTTTTCCATCGGTTATGCAAATTTTCTCGAGCTGGGTAGCTCAGAATGCGTTTTTTTAATTTTATCTTAAACATAACGCTAGCCGGGACTAGATAAGTTCCCGGTCGTTAATAGATTAGCCACCAATTATATTATAGGACTAAGTACATAGTGATTTCGGCTAATCGTCGGTGCCCTGGTTATACCTCTGCCTAGCTCGCCTAGAATGCGCTCATCCAAATACTTACTATTTACCTTTATGTAACAAGATCAAAAGAAAGGAAACTATGAACTATGAAGGCGGTTTGACGTACATATAATGTGCTTAAAAAAATATTTTTTCTTGTATAAGTATTTTTTTAACCTTTATTCTATTCGAGATAAGGTTAAATAACTTCAAGTTATTTTAAAATTCAAATTTTTGCTACCGCATACAACTGTACCATTGACTCTAAACAATTCTGCCCGGTGTATCTACATCGAAATCAATCTTTCGAAGTTCCGTACTTCGATTTTATGAACATTCTCGATACAATACTTCGCTATACCGTACTGTCGAAGTAACGTACATCGCACTGATGAACATTATGAATACAGTACATCAACATTTCAAACTTTGATGTTCCGTAGGGCAGTCGTAATTTGCGGTTAATTCTTTCCGTTTCTAGATATTTAATCGAATTTACGGATTTTTAAAAATACCAGAATTGATTGCACACAACGGATGCATTTGAACACTGCAATAGATTGAAGATCGAAAGGTTAACAAAATTTACAACTCAGTAAATTTCAAAAAAAAATAAGTGGGTCTTCAATATTACCATGTCGTCTAACTACATCAAAATTTAAGTATTTGTATCGATTTCCATTCGATTCCATCAATGACCCAGGCTTGAAGGCTTATGGGACCACCTTGGAAGTAAGTAATCTTAATTAAAAAAATAATCTTTGAAGTTGTTTCAAAGATTGTTTTTTCGATGTCAGTTAAAAGAGACAAATAAATTTAGGGTTACAGTATCAAATTAATTTAGCGTTTTCATTCTTTGAAAATCGACATTAATTTAGGTTTTAAAAAATCAGTTTCATAGGACAGCACTACAAAAAAAACACAGGTATCATTATTTGTAAACTTGACATTTACATCGTCATCAGTAAGTCATGTCCGAGTGTTGGGTAAAACGGTGGCCTCATTACTCAAGCTCATGTAGTAAGATTTGGCGGCAACGTGGAAATACACGATACGCTAATTTCTTCATGATTATTGCATTTGTGTACTTTCACTGAACAAAATATACCAAATGCCATCAACATTGACTAATTTCACTTAATATAAACACGGAATTCAATAATTCTGAAAAAACTTCGACCATCTTTTCTCTCGATGGCGCCAAAACCTCCAATTCAGTCTCTGAGATTAAAAAACAGGCTTTAAAAAAATACAAATGCTGTAGGTACTTCAAAACAATGTAGTGGTATGAATAATAAAAAAACCATATGCCAACCATAACCATAATAAAGATACTAGGTACTTGATGAAAAACCAAATGAATAAGCCATTGACAAAAAAATAGCTAAAACTTAACTTTCAGCATTTAAAGTATTTCTTCGTCACCTTGATTTCGAGTTGCAAAACGCGTTACGGAAATGCCCATGTACGCGTGCGATGTAATTTTTTTATATATTACATAATAATTATATATATTATATACATAATATTATCCTATTAATATTATAAATGCGAAAGTTTGTAAGTATGGATGTATGGATGTTTGTTAATCTTTCACGCTCGAATGGCTGAGCCTATTTGTCTGAAATTTGGAAGACAGATAGATTGTGACCTGGATTAACATATAGGCTATTTTTAATCCCCATCGCACACCGGGTTTCTGTGAAAACGCGGGCGAAGCCGCAGGTAGCAGCTAGTATGTACATAATTTTCTTCCGTGTTGCTCTGGGTCCTCCGCGTCGCTGTCAGCTCGTAAGAAGTGGGCATAGGTTACATGTGTTATTATCAACAAAACCACTGGCAGTTGAGTGTAGTGCAGTAACTACCCGTGTAGGTATCTACTGCCTCACCAATTTCTAACGGAATCTAGTACAGACGGACGGACTGACTAAAACAGGCGGATAAATAAGGCAATACGTACTGAATACCGATACTGCAGCTTACCTATTGTATTTCAGCGGAGACTCGGTTACGCGGTTCACTCCTGTTCGAGCTTCACGCCGCGGTGGCAGAGACCGGTCGCCGAAGGTCTCTCACCGAAGGGCCGGTGGTGATGCTAGGATACATTACGGTAATATATCATCATCTACATCTTCACAAATTCGGGAGGTTAAAACGCTTTATCACGTAATGCATTACGGTGACAGTCCGTCTGACTTTCATTTTTAAATTTTAATTTCTGTCGTGTGTCCTGAGATGCACATGTTTTTTTTTTTAATTATTGAAAGGCAGTAGAAGCAGACTAATAATAGAATAGAATAACTCTTTTTGTGCACCAAAGTACAAAATAAATTGTAAAAAAAGGGGCTTACATTTGAATGCGACGAAAATCATAGTTATGGTGTTTGAAAGAGACGAAGTCAGAACGGATGTAAGAGTTTTAGTTGATGATGTAGTACTATTAAATGATATTATATATCTTGGTTGTGCTTTTAGCCGCGAATTTTTTTGCTGATGTAGCGAGGAGAGTGTGTGGAGGGAACAGTGTGAATGGAGCGCTGGGTAAGCTATTTCAGAGCGAGATTTTGAGTCACAGTGCTAGACTCGCTTTGCATAATTCTGTGCTTATTTGTTACAACGTCGTTGTATGGAAGCAAGAGCTGGGTATGTCAGAAAAAGCATAAGAGTAGGATAAATGCGGTCGAAATAGAAGTGCTAAGGAAAGTTTGTGGTGTTACGTTCGCCGACCACATTCGTGAATCGTAATAGTGATAACCAGAAAGAGTGGGATTGAAAGAAAGCGTTGGTGATAAAATGAGAAAAATAAGGCCGCTAGTTCGGACATGTAGAAAAAATGGCTGATGAAAGATTGACAAAGCAGATATATTACAATGCGAATGTGGGTGGATGTAGGTACCCGCCTAGACCTAGGTTGACATTTCACGATCAAATCGCTCGGATGTTATCCTAAGGTGGTGTCAAGAGTTTCCGAAATCGGCGTGTTTGTATGAAAAGGGTTAGGAATGTGGAGGAAGCTAGGCCGGCTTGCAAAGATCATGAGGTTTGTCACTGATACTATTTGTCAACCCCGTAAGGGACATGGCGTGAAGATATGTATGTAGGTAAAAAACCAAAAAAATACACTTAAAAACAAAGGCGGCCTTATCGCCAAAACAGTGATCTCTTCCAGTCAACCTTATGTTTAGGAGATATATAGGGAGATAATAATGTATCTCAATCTAATGGATTTCAAGCAATCTAGATAGCTGCGTATCCGGCGGCCTATCCCATACTTAATTGCCATATTTATCCTGTCCACAGATATGTTATTGGGAAGCGATAACATAAAAATGGATCAAAATATCAATCTTGGACAGCAAGTTTTGGATTAGGATTGATTATTAATATTGGCCGTTAAACTGTAAAGGTTCGGCTATAATAGTTAGTGTTATAAGAGGGTATTTGGAGAGAAACATTATCACTGGATCTAAGAAAGTTTACCTCACTATTGCAAAATTTAAATCTCTTATTTAAATACGTAGGGGCGTATGGGTTAAAGAGAATATAGTACAGCAATGAAAGAATACAATGCCGGCGAAGATGGATAGGCAACCACTTGAGCTGTTTATTATACAGGTTGACCAGCGTTAAAGTGCAGCTCCGAAAATGGGGAAATTAGATCGAAGACGAAAATGGGCCTAAAAAAATAAGAAAAAAAATAAAAAGTGAAAAAAAGTAATTTATTTTACAAGAATTTAAAAATATAAAGTATTTAAAGCCACTTTTTATTACCTTTTTTTTATTTTATCCTCATTGCTAAATACTTGGCGTTGATTTGTCGTTTATTTCATCAAAATCGGCCAGCTAGTTTGGGAGAAATAAATTTATTTATACACAGAGGTCAAAATCCTATCTACTTCGGACTGCTAGAGAGAAAAAATAAAAACGCAATTTATTATTTCAGTGCAACTTGGCGAGCTAAGGAACTGTTTGTCATTTGAAAATGCTCCTAAAATACTAAACTGAAGTGGCTATCTAACTAAGACAAGGATACATGGTGAATTTTTAGGAGAAATTGTCAACATCTACAAAACAATTTGTGTAGTCAAAACTTTATGTCCATTTTCTTTAGTCTTACGAACTAAAGATTCGCTTATTCCAGTGAAATACTAAATATACCTATTGACAACATTAAACTTCTATAATGAAATTCTTCTACTTCTATAATGAAATTGAGAATACTTCTAGAATGAAATAGAGAACACGATAGGTAAAAAAAGTCAGAGAAAATATTGTTGGTATAACGTAACTAAATCTATAACATACGTATAACATATAACATAAAAATGAATCGCTAAACGTATTGCTAAGCGCATAACTTCCGAAGAAATAGACCGATTCTTTTTTTAATGTATTATTGGTTATTCTTAAAAAAAAAGTTCTTATAACGAGAAAAAGGGGAAAATAGGGAAAACAACACTTTATTTTTTTTCCGACAAACTAATCGGGTGGAACGAAGTTCGCCGGCCAGCTAGTAATATAAGTATCCAAAATTTAAATAAAAACAGAAAACTGCATTAACCGGGCAGTTCGCTACTTCATCAGCCATAAGCATTCCCACATTCATAGATATTAACCTTTGAAGACATTACTTTGTCCAACACAAGATAAGCAAGCGTGCTGACAACTCACAGCCCTGCTTAACGGCAATATTAACAACAAACCAAGACATAGACTGCACAGCACGCAGCAAGGACCCATCTATCCCATAATCCAGCAAAGTTTCTTACGTACAACCACATCAAACGCTATTTCGAGATCCACAAAACCGCAGCAAAATTTCTGACCCAAATCCAGATGCTTCTCTACAATGTAGTGGAACCAAAACACCTGATCAATACATCTTCTTCCAGATCTGAAACCGCCTTGAGCCTCCCTGAACCTTCCATCGACATCTTTAGCATCCTCCTTTTAACTATTTTTCCATACACTTTTGATGCTAAACCGATCAAACCGATGGCCCTGGAACTAGTTTTCATTATCCTTCCTATTAATATTATAAATGCGAAAGTTTGTAAGTATGTATGTATGGATGTTTGTTACTCTTTCACGCTCGAATGGCTGA
>NJDC01004021.1:101119-130134 GCA_002245475.1 Calephelis virginiensis
TCTTCGGGTACTCTGCCGGTCTTCCAACACTTGTTCAAAGAACCCAGAAAGAGTCCCGGACGGCAGGACCACCAAGTTTGATCATCTCAGCTGTACTACATCTACTCCCTCAGCCTTACCATATTTCATACTTCTTATCGCCCATTCAACTTCTTCCATCATAATGCCGTCAGATGCCTCCGCTATTTCCGAGTCATATGAGTACTCGAACCCAGCGGCAGCATCTTGGGCACATTCATACATATCTTCATAAAATATAGGTTACTTTTTTACACCTTGTGTTACATTATTGATTTTTTAATAAGGATCCCTATTTTTTTTAAATTATAAATGTAGCTCATGTTAATCAGGGATAATGTGAGCTTCTACTAGTCTAATCAGTCTAGTAGTTTCGGATTCTATTCAATACAATCAAATAATCAAATCTTTCCTCTTTATTATTAGTTTAGATAAGTACAGATATCAGTATCGATAAGAAAACCGATCGACTCCAACTCTTTCATTTCGGAGGATAGCAAATGATTTCGAGATAGTCCCACATTTTTTTACAGACCTGCTGGTAGTTTTGAGTTATACTAAAACTAATTTGTCTTCGTAAGATTTCATCAATGTTGACAAAAAATATGTATTATTAAGTACATCAAAAATTACCAGTCAGAAAGAAGAAGAAAGAAAGAAAATTATTTATTTGCGGAATATATATGTAAATGAGATGTTACAAAAATATTTAAGTATATAAAAAATATTCTACCATATTTTGGATTACCATATTTAATATTATTTAATTACATGCACTTTAACTTTTAAGCCAATTATTTATATTTATAACTAGTTTAGTTATTTGAAAAATTAAATTATTTATTTGCCGAAAATGTGTGTTAAAAGCTGTAACAAAAGATTTTTGTTAATATTAACATATTCTACCACATTATGGTGTGCAAATATCTTTAAAATTATACAAATTTATTATTAAGATTTATGACATATTACCTATGTTTTAAATATTTTAACAAAATTTTAAAATATAATTAGGTTTAACCCTAACTACCATAAGCTACCACCGTTTGCAAGCCTAGCCAGTCAGGAGAAAAAACGGCGAAACAAACTCCTTGGCAACCAAGAATACGAGAAGAATCATGATAAATACGAGAATCACGACCCATTCTTTAAAAAATAACTATCAAAATCGGTTTATCAGCTGACCATCGTATAACAAACAAATAAAATTTAAAAATTAAAAAACTCACAATCGAATTGACCTCCTCCTCCTCCTTTTTTGAAGTCAGTCGAAAATACTCATTGGATCTCTATGGAGTTTAAATGAGACCAAATGCTATATGATCGTACCTGGATTTAAAGAAAAAATATTATGATAATTTAACTTGATAATTCTGTATTGTATTTAAAAAAAAAAACAAAAAATGTTTATTCGGTTCTTTTTTGTACATTAACACAATGCGATCGGAGTCTCCTTTTAAGTGCAAGCGCACTTGTGTTAGGTGACACCGCTCTTCCATTTTGAATATAAACATTAACGTTAAGGCTGGTTATACACTGTGAAATTCAATTTAAATACAAATTTTATAATGTTAGTTATTATTTCTCTATTTTTATAAAAAATAATGTGTGTGAGCGTGTTTGTGTATGTGATGTGTGTGTGTGTGTGTGTGTGTGTGTTTCTGTGTGTGTGTATCTGTGTGCTAGTAAGTAGTATGTATACATTATTAGGAATATGGATGTGTATGCTACATGTATGTATGTTAGTGCGGTTATTTATCTAAGCTAGAATTATTTGCACAGAGATTCTATACTATTATAATTTTGTTTTTTAGCCATGACGTTAAAGATGATTTGCATTTGTAAGACGAAATAGAAAAAATATTGAGATTCTTATTTATTCTGTTATAAAGATATGCAGATTGAGCACAAAATTGTCTTCGGGCAAACATAGTTTTAGTACTTGAGATTGAAGCCACGTTATATTTCCTTCGTCCAACCAGGTTCCTGGGATTATATTCTAACGACCTGTGCAGTTTTAAAACCGTATTTCGAATATAAAGTTTTCTTACAGTAAGAATATCACATAGTTCATATATACTAGAAGTCGGAAATCTAAATGGCTTAAAAGTCATAACTTTTAGCAATGATCTTTGAGATCTTTCTAATTCCAAGAACCTAGTTTTGGCTGCCCCACCCCAAACTGGGGTACAGTATTCAAGCACAGATTGGACAAGAGAGATATATAATTGTGTCAATAACTTTTTGTCAGCTACATGTCTCATTGTTTTAAACAACCAAGTTAGTTTGCGTGTTCTGGTCATTAATAACTCTAGATGAGGGTACCAAGATAATCGCTGATCAACTACTACACCCAAGTATTTTATATTATTAACTTTAGTTAATTTATTGCATGAACAATTATTACTATAGTTTTTACAGTTGTGGATCTTTAAAGTGAAACTTGAATTTGGTTGTAATTTATTGTAATTTGAAAAAGTTATAAAATTTGTTTTTTGAAAATTGAGCGTGAGGAAGTATGATCTCAACGATTAAGCGACCCTAGCTAAGCCTTTCTCCGCAAATTGCCGGACAGAGTCCCACGAGTCTTTAGAAAAAACAATAGCTGTATCGTCGGCATACGAGTAAATTGTTCCATTTGTGAGTTTCATATTGCAGAGGTCATTTATGTATATCAGAAACAATGTTAGTCCAAGAATACGGCCCTGTGGCATTCCATACGTTACCAAACATTCCTCACTGATATAATCACCCAATTAAACATATTGTTTGCGTTCTTTTAGATAATCAATTAGGAACTCGAGTGGCGTTCCTCTTATACCAATTGCTTCTAGTCTTTTTACAAGAATGGGGATCGAGACGGTATCAAAGGCCTTCTTCAAGTCTAGAAAGACTGTAATGCATTTTTTACCAGAGTCTTCTTTCCTTACAATATTGGATGTTAAATTAACAACTGCATCTTCTGTCGAAATTTTACGTCTGAACCCATACTGCGACGTAGATAGGATTTCAAATTTGTTTAAATAATTTACTAGTCTATCATTTATTAGTTTTTCCATGATTTTAGATATAGTAGGAAGAACATAAATATGCCTGTAATTTGATATATCGTCTCTATCACCATTCTTGTAAACTGTTCTTGTAAACATATAAACTTTGAGAACCTCACTGCTTTGGAACTCGGATATTCAGATATTCTTGCTAATCAAAATAACTTGTCACAACCCCTCACTACGTTCAACGAAATTTGAAATACCTAAATTACCAAGTCGGACTTGAATAAATCTTAAATCTTATATTTTTCTGAACAGGAATCTCGGAAGATTTTGATGGAGTCAGCAGTATTACTAGCCAACGAGCCCCCTGAGTTGCCTGAGGGACGTCTGGCCCGCCAAGCCAAGCTGAACCTTATCCAAATGGACTCGCTGATCGCCAGCCTCTCAGCAGCTCTACCTTCGCCTCTATAGTTTTTCGCTATTATACTTCGAAGTCCTTTAAGCTAGAACCTAGTTCTACTACTCTACTATTATAAGAGTTTAAATTAAAGTAATTCGTCCAAGAGTGATATTTAATTTTTTTATGATTTTGACTGTCTCGTAAGCACAAAGGTTAGCTTTCACGACTGACGTCAACAACCGTCAATGACGTTCGGTTTCGGGTTCAGGTCAGCCATTCCTATGATGAAAATTTTTGGCGGACTTTTAGGTTTGTCTCTGTGTCAATTGTATGTTTCAGTATATGGTTGAGTAGCACCCATAACACAAACGCTCAATTTGAGGTCGGATCAGTGCGTGTAATTTGTCCACAGATTTAAGCTATTTTTATATCCTTGCATATTATGAAGATTCCTTATGGAACATAACAAAAATCTCATATTATATACGAGTACTTGCACCCACCTATATGATGTCACTCGGGAAAGTGATTTTAATTCCAGTTAATGTGGAATATTTATCTATTTATTAATATGTTTAAGAATGAATCCCCATTTTGCGTGGTCTTCGCATCGGATGTACAAATTTTGCTAATTAATTTGTTGTTGTGGTAGTTATTGTCTAGAGAGGTTCTTATGAATGAATACAAAAACTAGGAAAATTACAGGGAAAATGGGAAAAACAATATTTTATTTTTTCTATATAATATGTTAGTAGCTGTTAATGCCGAACGACAGGTCGGCTAGTCCCCAATAATATTGGAATAAATAAAAAAAAACTAAAAATATTAATTGTCAACGATTTGTAATTCAACCTTTTAAATTATATAACAGTAAGTATGGCTAATTAATGAATATCGTCAGAAATACAACATTAGACATTGGTGGTAATTCTGCTGCGATAATACTAAACATGTTTTAAATGTATGCTATATTTTTCCAATGAAACAAAAACAACAGAGGTGGAACATCTCAGACATGTCAGATTAGTCGGAATTTATCGACTTGTGACGTTTATAATCAACGTTTTCCGAGAAGTAGATTAAACATCTGTAGATAATATGTCGTACACATACTAATAACTAAACGTATTTTGTGCCGTTGTGTTTTTGTGACTGCGTTTCAAAATTGGTACCACTATCTGCATATATTTAGCTAAAGTACACAAAGACGTTGTTATCGCTTTTACTAATTTACTTGAAGTTAAAATGTATAAAAAAAATATTAATTAAATAATAATTAATTTAAATTCCTGTACCTAGCGTTTATTTTTGAGACATTTTAGGGATTTACCTCCAAATAGTTAATTAAATTAAACAAAATTAGATTAAACAAATTATTAAAATTAAATTAAACAAAATTAGTAAGTGCAGATAGAGATAATATTTCGTCTCTACGTCAAGTGTTATAATGTAATCATTTTGACAAAGTAAAAAAATGATAACTCAGCCGGTAGACTAGCACAATGTGTCTGACATCCTGGCCACAGCACAGTGATGCTCCTATAACATCCATGGTGTCTATAGGCCAGGTTGTCTCATACCATCAGAAAAGTGTGCTTTTTGACAGTCTTGTCCAATATTATACTTAAAATGGGGATCCACACATATACACAAACACACATCATACACGTACACATAAACAGTAATTTTATAAGATTAACATATTATGTGATGTATAAATTTTTATGTAATAAGTATCTTCACGCCCATATCCCCGAAGAGGTAGGCAGAGGCACAACCAGGGCACCCACGACTAGCCGAAGACACTAAGTCCCACAATGTGATAGGTGGCAAGCCTATCGCCAACCGGGCACATTTCCAATCCCGACCAACATTTTTTTTATTAGAAAATTAGAAAAATCCAATTTTCTTTTTGTTGGCCGACCCGGGATTCGAACCCGGGACCTCATGCAGTCAAGTCCAACACCCGTACCGTTAGACGACAGAGGCGATTTTTATGTATGATATGATATTTTATGTAATCATCTTCTTTTATATACGAGTATTTTGTAACATGTTGATATGGAAGACTGAGGCATCCCCTAACAGGTAGCATTTTAGTTAAAAGGATGCCGCAAAAATGGTATTTGTAACAATGTTGTACTACATATATTTAATTGAACCACTGGTTAGGTAAGTTGTACCATGTAGGTGTCCCTTGCGGGTAGCCAGAAAGTATCGAGTGCCTAGTTTCATGAGCCTTGCAGACCTACGTAGCTTCCTTCGTATACATTACCATTTTTATACAAACAGGCCGGTAGCGAAGACATTTGACACAGCCTTCGAACTATGCTCGGGCTATTCGGTCGTAAGCCGTACCGTAACATAGGTCTCTTTGGGTTGTCACCTAGGTCTCTTTGGGTATTTACTTTCGCAAACATCTGATTTCAAGGTATCGGTTTTTTTTTTCTTTTTGGAGCCGAAAACGCCTAAGTCTTAATTATAATTTGTTTTTTGATCATTATTCGTAAATACAAAACAATTAATATTGCACTAAATTGCGTAAATGGTACCAGTACAAATAAACCAAGTGTTGGTAGTACCTAAGTTTTACCGAACTAAGAGATTTGAAAACTAATATTTGTCACAAAATAAGCTCTGAATAAAATATTTACGCCTAAAACTTTCTGGTTTAAGCGTAGATTACAGATAAATTCAATAAAAAATATGGGTACCTAACTTGTAACTTCCATTTCCACGCATAATTATTATCCTCAAATGCACGCGTCATAAATTACATTACGGAACACTTTGAAAAAACGTTTTATTTTCTAACTACTTTCTAAAAATGAACTAGATAGACGGTTAAACAAAAAGAGATTTAGTTGAGGGTGCTGCCTGCGCCTAGTTTTGCGTTGCCAGAAAACGAGCCTCTGTGGTCTAGCGGTTCAGTTGTTGGACTTAACTGCATGAGGTCCCGGGTTCGAATCCCGGGTCGGGCAACAAAAAGAAAATTGGGTTTTTCCAAATTTTCTAATAAAAAATATGTTGCTCGGGATAGGAGATGTGCCCGTAGGCGATAGGCTTGCCACCTATCACATTGTGGGACTTAGTATCTTCGGCTAGTCGTGGGTGCCCTGGCTGTGCCTCTGCCTACCTCTTCAAGGATATGGGCGTGAAGATACTTCAGAAAAGGAGAAAATGTAACTCTTACGTATAACACTTTGAGGTGAAACAATTTATCAGTCAATGATACCAGACACTCCCCAGTTTTAGTCATTTTTAATTAACATGATTAGCATCAGAATTGGTTAGGTTAGATTATAACAGTGACCACATACACTTCGAGGGTGGCTGTAGCGGCGGTTCGGGTCGCCGACATTCCAACTTACGAAGTTGCTTTTCGCGCATAGATGCTTCGAAACAACATTATAATATCGCGAGACGGGAAGAGGCCCCCGCCAGCTACGAGTGCGGGCGCCAGAAGATACGGACTCCCACAAGCTACGGGAATACATCGCCTAGGAATTAGGGATGCAAACGATGTTAAACAACAAGAAAACATCGATACATCATTCATTATCAACGATGTTTTATGAGCGATGTTCTATTGCAGTGCCATCTCTTTGTTTGTTAATAATCTACATATTATAATCTTAGTCACTCGCACGCTATTGTATTTGCTATTTTAGTCTAACTCTTACGATTAAAATGAGCAAACGATCGAACTGCTGCTGTATGTCTGGCGTCCATGTGCAGCTCCGTCGTTCGTGTTTGTGCATTTTCACCAAATTATTTTCAGTTACAGATTTTGTTATTCTTCCACTATTCACATGCTTATACTTGATATACTTATACTTGAAATAAAACAATTGTAAAGTACCAACTTTACAATTGTTTTATTTCAAGTATAAGTATATCTCTGTAATTTTGATTACTAAAACAAATCTAATTCAAACTACATATATAGGAAATCGCTTTTTCTCACTATATCATGGCCGTACGTCAACCCTGCTAATATTTTATAAAACATTGTAAAAACATCGAAGTGCCGTTCATAAACATCGATATTTTCGGGTTGTTCCCGTTCGTCCCACCAAAAACTTTGGTGGGACGAACGGGAAGGATATTTTGTACGATTCCCGTTGATCCCACTAATACGATGACTGTTGGTTCTTAAGGCAGGTACAAACGATAATGTTATTATCATTTGAATGTAATGATGGGTGAAATAAAAAACAGCATATAAACCCATATTTTCGACATCGATGTTTCATTTTCAAAAACATCGATAACATAATATCGATGTTTTTTTTATGAACAATTTTGCATGTCTACTAGGAATCACAGCGGCATACTCTCAGCGGTCGTTGGTGAGGAGGATCTCCCGCTCGGCTGTGACAGGTCCTAGCAGGCAGTGTTTTCCTCTTGCCAAGAATTTTTGAAGCAAAAGGAGATCGTGGAGTGAGCCCGTTAGGATAATTCAGGAGCAACTCCAACGGCCGGAGTCGCTGCCCTTTCAGCGCTGGAGGAAAGAAAGTAATCATTTGGTTTTTAATCGGTTCGAGTCCGACATAAACTGCTGCTCTTCTTCAAGATCGGTGGTGATCCGTCAGGACTTCCCAAAACGTTAAAAAAAAGTGACCACATTCAGCACAAAGGCCAGCGAAAGAAGCGAGCGTAGTGAGTATGCCACAGCAGCGGTCGCGTGGAGCCCTTAAAAACTAAGTATAAATAATTCTATATATAAGGATGAAGAACTAATAATTTTAAATATAATTTAAGTGTACGTGTCATTATAATTAATGAATTTTATTAAACACTCATTGGACATTAACCAAGATTACAATAAATGACCACATGATTGACTAAACACTGTCCAAAATTGATATACTACCAATAACTTGCTACAAGTGGTTGACGCAGCAGCATTAAAATATATGTTTAAAGTTTTTAGTAGTAAGACTGCAAGAATTATTTTGAATTTATGTCAACCTACCAATATGTATTTTATTTTGACAATTCAAACTTGCAAATGGTTATATTCCCTCTGAGAGTATATAGACATTTATTGAAAATAACGTATACACGTTATGGCTATAAGAGATATGAAATACAATAGTAGGAGTTAAAATATATTTTCGTTAAGAATATTATTAATTACAATTTTCTGAAATAAAAGTGTTGCGGACATCGTCGGTGGTACCTACTGCAGATTGTATGAATGAAAATTTTAAGACAAAAAATTTTAGGAAGAATGTTCACTCGGATTACAAATCATTAGGAAAAGTAATTTCAGGTAAAGAACTATAGACGAGCTAATCTGTACCCATTGTTGAGCTCTAGTTGAGCTCTACCCTTCTGTAGCAGGTAAACGTATTACGTAAACGTAAAGTGCTGGCTGTCAAAGTACCCAGTAGAGACTACCACAGCTCACCTAGATTGTAAAAAATAGATTGTACCAAGATTGTAACTGTGTAATACCAAAGACAATATATATAATACCTAATCGTTTCTTGACACTGTGGTACACTGACGTTATGACATCTGTGCACAGTACAGGCGACGTGTAATTATTGCAACGAGTCAGCTCGTTATTTTCACGGGGTTAAGAAGATACTAATCCGGATCCCAGATTAGTCTATGTAGGACTCTATCTGGCTGACTGACTGCATTAGTGGAATATTTCAACAACTTAATTCCCTGTCCTTGTCGGTCCGAATCCTCTATGGAGAAGGGACCATCTGCGTCTCTATAACGCAGCTTGCAACAGGCGAGCGCAGGTCAAATGATTCACAACCAAGAAGACCACTGGTGGAAGAATACTGTGTAGCTACTTGGCCGGACAGAGATCCACTACATTATATTTCCTATTACATTCTAATGGCGTAAGGTAGCCGGTAGACCTGTACATTATGTCTTACAATCCAGCCACATTACAGCGACACCACTATACAATCAACAGCGTCTAAACGCCAAGGTCGTCTCTTACCGTCATAACAGCCGTGGACTTGTTTGCTTTTTTTTTAAAAAAAATCCAGTTAATGTGTTATGGGTCCATCACATCCCGGCATCTAAAAAGCCAATGATCAAAGTAGGTCCAACATCGAATAATAACAACCAGCAAGTCCTCGGTCAGACATCGTCCGATAGTGAGAAATTAACTGTCACTTAAGAACTGGTGCTAAAATTCCGAGAACAGCCGCTGGCCCAATTAAAATGTCACGGTAACTTCGGCCGATTTATCGATATTCGTTTAATGCATACGACTACTTATAGCACTAGCGACAGTTACAATATCCTACCAATCGTGTGTAGTGTCATTATAGTTTGACAACCAAGCAACCAGGGAACAGTCCGCCATAAGAAAATACATGAATAATTCACATAAACAAAATATAAATAAATAATAATTTACAACACTAAGAAAAATATTTTATTATATAAAAACGCGGGGTACTTGATACGAGGGTGGATCCAAAAGTTCTAAGCCCGACCAAGAAAATGATAGAAAAGTGGGTCTAAATTTATTTTTAATTTTCGAGGAGTATGGTGGTGAAAGCAGCTTTCATCCATGGTAACAAATCTAGACAAAAAGTCCTCGGGATCAGTCTCAAAAAGTTCCAAACAGACTCGCGAAATTGTGTATCGAACTCGTTTTTGTTCAGCTGAAAGCAACCTCGGGACCCAGCGAGCAGAAACCTCATGGAACCCCAACTCTTCCGTTATTATGTGTTGCACCCGGCCATAACTAATGTTTGTTATCTCAGCTATCTTACCAATGGTCAAACGTCGATCACTCAGTACGAGATCACAAATTTTATCGATGTTTTCTTTCGTGGTAGAGGATGTAGGCCTTTCACTCCTAGGATCATCTTTAATGTTCTCACGACCGCGCTTAAACCCAGCTACCCACTTTTTGACACTGGAATACGATGGAGCAGACTCCCCCAAAGTGCTCACCATATCTTGATGGATGTCTTTTGGTGATAGGCCTTTTTTATTGAGGTACTTAATGACTGCACGGTGTTCAATTTTCTCCATTCTTGAAAATTGCGTCAGATTGCTTCAAACAAATAATCACAGAAAATTTATGTTGTGCAGTATCGGAATGAAACTGCGTACAATAAATCAATATGACACATACTAACAAATGACTGTTGATTTTAAAAAGATGTCATAGCTCCATGTAGGTTAGGCCACGAACTTTTGGATCCACCCTCGTATTATATAAGACATCGAGATCCAGAAAAACAGATGTCAAAGTTAGTCACACAAATGCTTGTCTTCACCAAAATCAAATCTGTGTGTCATGGACGGCTGGTGATGTTAGGCATGCAAGCTCCTCTTCCAAAGAGAAACTTAAAATGAAAATGTTTTGTAGGTGTATTAAAATAACTAGTATTTATAATCTACTTTTTATTTAAATTAAAATTAGGTTGTAATTTGTATTTTTTATTAAGTTTATAATGTTACTATTAGTATTGAAAAAAAAAAGCCGACTGAGTTTCTTTCGCCGGATCTGCTCAATGTGCGGCCCCAATTCCGTTCTGATGGTAGTTTATAAAAATGTAGACATGCACAAGTAATACTAACAAGGTCCATGTGAATAAAGATTTTTCTGATTCTGATTCTTACTTTCACATTTCAATGTGCAAAAGTACTGGTTGATACACTAGGCTGATGGTAGTGTAGAGTAGGTATGGTAATATTGAAGGTGTATCATAATAGTTTACATATTAACACCTGTATAGCAGTTTAAAGTTATAAGGTGATGGATAGAAGGAGTTTTGATATAAATTTTTGCTATAAGAAAAATAGTAAGATATGTTAAAAGCTCTATCTGCTCATTCCTGAAACGGTATTAAAAATAGTTGCCGTTATAATATAATAATATAATTGCTAGGGGTGCAAAACGGTGGTAGTGTGTGGTAGATAGTATTAAAACAAATCTATCTTAAAAATTATGCTGCTTATTAAAATATAGATAAAATATTGATTAAAAATTCAAATAAGTGCTGTGATTTAATTATAAAAAAGAGTATAAATATGTAAATTTATTTCTTTAAATATTAATTAAATATTTGTATACAACAATGTATTAGAATATGTTGGTATGCTTCATTTCATTTCAAACAAAAATATTAGATTATGCTTTAAGTTCCCCTTAATTTTAATTAAACACATTTGACCAGTTTTGATTACCTCAGCTATAATTGAGGTGTCCAATTTCAAAACCTGCCAAAACTATATTTAAACAAAAACATTGTTTCGCTTCCATGTGAAGCTCTATGATTCATTCTTTCTCCTTGTGCCCAGAAGTATTACCAAATCCCTCTAAATTCCCGCCAAATCAGCTTACAAAAGTAACAGTTTGTTGCAAATACTGCTATAACAGTCTCTGAGCATTTCAAATTCCACTCAAATAAAATTGACCAATCACAGTGCGGATTTGGCATCATTTGAATTAAAAAGCAGTATGCATGTTTGGTTAGAAAAGTGACAAAGTTCTCTTCGTTTTTTGTGTTTGTTTTGAATTTAAAATGGATAATTCATCGCAAGTTGTTACTAAATGTGATCCTTAACATGCCAGGAAGAGAAAAAGGGGTTGATTGACATGGAAACGTACGACGGAGCTAAAGAAACAGTACGCAAAGTTTCGTATCTAAGTACACTTGCTAAAGCAAAGGATGGTGCTATGCAAAACGTTATAAAATCTATAGTTTTATTAAAGTGGTCTTGAGTCGAGAGGTCAATTTCATGTTAATTTGTTATTGCATTATGTAAAGTATTTCAAAATATCCAAGTATTCATATTTTTAAATGAAGAAATACTTGTACCGTTTTACGTATCACTTACAACATCATCACCAGGGCTAAACTAAACAATATTTTTGATTTGTAAACCAAGAATCACTTTATAATGGTTAGATACATAAAACTTTAATACATATACAATTGTTGCTAGCTGTTGTTTTTTACCACTGAATTGGGAAATTAGTACCATTTGAGAAAATATTTTTTTTTAATAAATAACATATCAATTGCCTCCACTAATTAATAAATTGCAAAGTTAAATCTGCTGTTTTATACACATGTTAAACTTAATTATTTATGCTAGAGTCAGTTAATTAAAAGAAAAAATAATAAATGACCATGTCAAAATTAAGAAAAAATTGATATTAAATATCTACGTCAAAATAAAAAATAAGTAACTGATTGTATAATTAATTATTTCAAGCTAAATTATTATATTTAAATTAAATTATTACTTAAAGAAATTATCAAAAACAAAAATAAACAGTAAAGGGTTAGTTTACATAAAATAAGCAATAAGCAGTTAATACGACAATAATAATAATAAACATGTAAATATAATAAACTGAAACATTATTTATTGAATTTATCGCCAAAATTATATTACTTATTACTAAGATTAGATTAAATTACTAGAAAATATTCACTAGAAGAGATGTGCTTAGTTCCATTTGGTTTTGTTTAAGCATGATGACTGAATAAAACCATCCACATGTCAAAATGTGTTAGTTGCAAATCCCACTAAAACGGAAAATGTTTGTTTCAAACCCCGCTAAAATCAAATGTATACACCAAAATACGCTAAAACAAAAATTTAAATTCTATTTCCTTTATATGTAACTAATCTGCTAGGAAACAATGTTCTTAAGTATTACTAGTCTCAACGTAAAACTGCCGCTATGTTTTTTTTAAAATGTTGTTTAAAATAATTATTTTAAAGGTTTTTTTCATTTTACCTAATTTACAATAATAAAAAAAATAGAAAAAGACAATAATAAAAAAAATGTTGATAATTTAAAAATATGAACATTAGAAATAATAAGAACTTATAATATGTTTTAGCTAAAAAGTATTAATTATTTTTCAGGTGAGGAAAAACCGACGCATAAAACGTGAAAAACTGTTCCAACAAGAGCTTCTTGCATTGGTCAAACAAGCAGATGCGTTTTCAGCAGAAGAGTATGTCAATAACAAAATTCAAAAAGCCAACTTTACACCTCTGCCCACTAGATGGAAACACAAACGCTTGCCGGAGTTTATTATTCGACAGTTACTTGGACTTGACAAGAAGATCAACTACAAACATACAGATAAATATAAAGCATGAGTATGTAGTATTTTTTAACTGTCATTGTAGGTATTGTCAAATATAGAACTAAAAATATAACTTTCTTTGATTTTGTAGGATAACTTGTCGACTAATATTTCTACCGAATGACTTATAATTGTATTCTGAATTATTAGGTCATAAAGGAAAAAGGGATAATTTTTAATAGAAAAACAATAAACAATTACAACTTAAAATAACAAGTAAACAGTACAAGTGATTTGTGAAAATATTAAAAAAACATTTTAAACTAAGGTAAATCCATAATATGGAATATTTGACATTCTGGTAAGACATGCTAGATGTGTTAAAAAATATATGTCTTAGGTTATGGAGATATATTATGGAGTTAAAATAAATCCAATTATGTTGGAAGAAAAATGCTAATAAAGACATAAGGGAATTTTATCAAACAAAAGTCAATCTGGCACGTTTGCCCAATGAAGACAAATCTACTTCAAAGAATCCATTGCATTTATTCAATTTGTCAGTTGCCGTCAACCATTAATGTCTTGTCATATAATTGTTTTAACAAGATTAAACATTATTAATGGATAACTGTTTCTTCAAATAAAGCCCGAAAAATGGAGATGAAGTAATAGAATACATGTATGTTTTTTCAATATCTGGTAAATCTGGTTATATTATACACACGTTTTTTTGTAGTTAACCCTTGTACTTATCGACAATATACTTTATTTAACACTTTTTGGTTATATTACACTTTTTTTATCTAAAAAGCAGTAAACAAGCACACGGCTTCCCTGATGGTTGGAGATAACTGCAGATGTTAATGACGCGTCGCTGTTCTGTGTGTGGCCGGGCTGTTTGGACCAATTAGTCAAGTCTAACTTGATTTTAACTTGTAGAGGCCATATTATTTAACTTTATTTTTACTACATACTTGGTAGTTATCACCGAATATTAGATTTTATTGCAAAGGAATGAAATTGGTCAGAATAGATTTTGCTCAAAAATCTCAGTAACATATTCGAGTTCTTTTGGCTTTGTTATTATTTCCTTAATTCGATGATACAGACGACTACCACTCCCCTTGAAGAAGCCCTCCAATTTTACAAAACTTCATTCTAACAATTACTTGTGACTTCATTTTACTTGTGATGCAAATAAGAAAAAATGTTTTGTTTTTGTATTTTTTTGAACAAAGCTTTTATGTGAACAAATTATAAGGAGTCCATGACTATATTTACATACCTACAAACATTAACCGACTTATTAATAAATGTGGTGTAGGGTAGGTGTAAAATTAAGTTGATATTATTATTCTGTATTACATTGCAATAAAGACTATAATACCAGTTAAACCTTGGAGTACTTTACTCCGTGTTTATTAATAAGGCAGTAAAAGTTTGGACTTCTATTTGTTCACAGATTTAGAGATGGAAGTTCATATTACCTAAACTGAATTGAGTCAACGTCTGTTTTTTTGAGTAGAGAGGTATTTTATTTTTTTTATTTATTCTCCTGAGTGAATCTGTAGTATATTTACAACATGGAAAGAAATAAATCCTACACCACCATCTATTAAAATCTGTTGGAACTTTTTATTGTACTGTACAGCCAAAATATCTTTTCGTCGTACTAAGCTGTGATTGGCTGCAGAAGCAGCACTTTTTTTTTAATATCCTTCATTTTAAGTGGATGATGACGTCGTCGGTACGTTTTCACTTCAGCGTGGTAACCACCTTCAGCGTGGTAAGTTTTTTTGAGTTTTTAATAAAAAAAACTTATTGGTTTCTAAATATTTTGTTAATCTTTTATTTATTTAGATATATTTATCCTTGTCACGCAATGATATTAAATTTTAACTTGCATACAACCAAGATATTAATAATTAAAGCCGTATGTTGTACTAGTAATACATGGGTTCTCAATGAAGTGGGTGTACTAAGTGTACCCATTGTAGTAAATATACAACATAAAGACATTTACACTTCTTTTACTAAATTTTCTAGTTGTTTTGCTAGGTTTGCGGGATAATCAAATAACAGTTATCCGAGACCAATCAAATATTGATTTGTCCCATGAAGAGAACCCCGCAGAGGTCATCCCTTCGGTGCAAAACTCTGATATCAGCGACTCTGGCTCTGGTTCTTCTAGTGGTTCGGACATAGAAGAAACAAATCGTCCGGAATCCGAACAATCTCTATGTTCTTCTGTTGTACCTCAGAGACTTTATCTCGGGCGAATGGAACAATCGCTATGACGCGGTGGCTGGATAAAAAGCCAGTTTTAGTTGCATCAACATAACATGCCGCTTCTTCTCCAAACTTTTGTAGCAGGTGGTCAAAACGCCACAAAAAGACATGAGATCCCAAGTGGCCTGAAGTTATCAAGAACTATTATCAGCTCATTTGGGCATTGACATGGCTGACAGAATTTTGTCTGTGTGTCCTGCATGGGCGCGATCCAAGTAGTAGATTTTGCGTTTCATTACTCATATGATGGATCTAACAGTGTCTAACTCTTGATTTCATCTCAAGGGCCAACACCTCCATGAAAAGGATTCCTCAACTAAGAGCATTCAGGTTAATGCTCGGAGAATCTTTTATTGCTGCAAATGCATTATCCTCAGATTTTGAATCTTGCGATGCTGATTGAATAATTGCAGTCAAAACACAAAGTTATGATTCAACCAGTACCGGCACTCTCTTCTCGCTACCACAAAGCAAAACATTTAATCGCATATTCTGATACAAAAAAGAGACGCAGAAATTTCCATTACAACAAACATACTGTTTGAAAAGCAATTTTCGTTTTTAATATTTAAATTTTCGTGTAGGGTAAAACCGGGATAGTCCTACTTTTTGAAATTGACCCCTGATTTTTAAAATATGAATTTTATATGAATATATTTTACTAATATAGCTAGTCGAATCCTTTGTGTTGAATTGTTATTTATCTCTTTTAGTCTGACTAATACAGATTTTGCAGAAATTGGATTTTCGTGAAACACTTTTATTGAGGATAGCTTACCTATATGGATAGTTACCCCACCATGAAAATACTGAGAAGGATAGATGCCGTCAGTGCAGGACAGACGCTTTTTATATCGTGTAATAATAAGCACTTATATCTAAGTAACGTGGGTAATAATAATAAAATTTTTTTTTTTAATATTTTAATTGTTATCGTCATAAGAAGTTAATTCTAATTTCAACATGCATAATAACATTTTTTTTTGTTTCATCAAATTTTACAAGCATTTACTCAACAAAATTATTCATTTTTAATTGTTTTTATAAAATATTCATGTCGAGTGTCAACTTGCACATTGCACAATCATACTTTTTATAATAAAATAATACAATAAAGATATCCTTATTACTTTAAGCAACACAGTTAAAATTTAGCCTGAGAATGCTTTTAGTTTTCCACATCTTGAGCAATAAATTCTCAAAAGTGTAGCCAGTTCTGACACATTGGATCCAGTCGGATTGCGATTTCGTATTTTTATAGTTTTCAAAACATTCAATGCAGTTATCTTTACTTGTACCTTTAGGATTATGCTGTACATCTCTTTTAGTTTTCTTTACGGCCAAGCCTTTAGTTTTTTTCCCTTTCACTTTAAAGTTAGGTAGGTTATCTTCATATTCGCTGCTTGAACTATAAATAATTTGTATTTTTAGTGATGTTCGGTTTTGGTATAGTTTCATGTAATTATCATTTTCTTTATCACACAAATCAGCTAGATTGTCATAGTCATTTTCACTCAGAGAATTTATTTTGTTTCGTTTTGTTTTTTTATTTTTGTTGTCTTGTTCTTTGTTGGTGGTACTTTTCTTTGTTTTCTTAGGTTTTTCGGTAGTACCAGTCTTGTTTCTACGTCTAATTTAGTTTTTATTTGTTTTTTCATTCTTTCAGCCACATCCTTCTTATGTTATATATTTTCTTTTGAATTTAAAATATCTGCTGGCTGCTGCCCTCTCTTAGCCATTGTCAAAGGGATTTTTGGAATAGGTGATGCTTCTATTAGAATTTTCGAAGGTGTTTCTTGTTCTTTATTCTTTCCTAAAATTTCTCCAATTGTAAAATCACTACAACAACAATACTAATATCATCTAAAATCTCGGAATCGATCAATAGACAAGGAGAATCTATGTCAATTGAAGTATGTATTGGATTTGGTGGTGTTTTATTTATTTTTATTTTCAGAAGCAGAAACTACTGAAGCGGAATTCTGAGGTAGAGGTGTTTCTTTTCTTTGTTCTATAGCAATAGGCTCACAAGATCCCATGTTTTTCGAAGATTTTCGAACCAAGATTTTTTCTTATAGTTTTGTAACCTATTTAGGCAATGCTAATAGTTTATATTTATATTCCTAAAAATATGGTTCTCAGGAGGTTAAAACATAGGTCAATGTTTTAATAAAAAAAACTGAATTATGTGTTATTGTATGTACTTTACTAGACTCTAAAGTCTAAAACAAGCGTAACAGTTTGAGACATGAGTATCCAATTAATATCAGATAACGTATCTAACCAAGTGCTGCTAAAGTCAAAAAACAAATACGATTTTTGTGAATTAATAAATGTAAGTGACATCTATGTTTTATTGTTAAAACTCAAGAGGAGTGTAAAATCAAGCTATCGCATCGTCTTTTTAATTCCATAAGTTTCACTCTTAAGGTGATAGATGGCGTGTTTATGCGTCAAAATAATTAAGATCTGGCCGACCCGGCGAACTTTGTCCCGCTTAACAGTTATTGTACCATTTATCTCTCATTCCTATTTAAATGTATATAACTTATAAGGTACCTACTCTGTAGTCATAGCGGCTTGTTAATATATTAGCCAGCTTGCTGTATCTTTGTAACAACTTTTAAACACACATATACTGCAAATTAATGAATTTTTCTTCGTTTAAGATATATACTTATTTTCAAATGTTTCTGTAATTACTAAACTACAGCACTTTTGATTTGAAACAAATATGAGACAATCTATAAATTATATGCTGCCAAATAAAAAAAAAATGGAATCGGACTTCGCGCTTATGAATTAGGTTTAAGGTTTTTTTTTTATTTCATCTGTACTTGGTGCTCTACTTGCCTCTAAACAATGCCGTAAATTTCAGTTTCTTTGATACGTACCTACTGTCATTTGCAAATCCATCTGAATATTTGTCTTTCAACTATATTTTCTGCCCCGGCGAACGTTGTTCTACCAGTTCAATTTGTGTGGTTTTTTTTTCTAGTTTCTTCGCAATTTTTCCTATAGCATGTAAAAAATGTAGAGTTGTATTTATTTTTTATATGACATATGAGTAAGTACTATTATTTCATGATTTATCTAAAAAATATAAAGTGAAACAGAGCAAGGATTTCTATATAGGTATCAAAGAATAGTTAATGGTTGAAACATAATAAATTAGTTAGTTTGTAACCCACAAACATAACTTACGGCCGTACCCAGAGACATCATCTGGCTTTTAATCATTCATTAAGTTGACATTTTCATAACAATATTGAGACTCATCGACAGATTAAATGGAAATTAATGTCTCTGACTGCGGTTGTAACCTGTTCCGTCCGCGGTAATGACTCAGTCAGTTTCCGATCCGCAGAGTACAGCAGCTCGTAGACTTGCACAATAGGCCTAACATCCCGGCTGCAGGACAGTGACGCATCGGTAACGCCTATGGTGTCTATAGGTCACATTAAATAAAAGCAAAATAATATTTTTTTAAGACTCTGGGCAGGGGCTCCACAGTACCAGCTCCTTCCGTTTGATCGCATTCAACGTAGAGCAACTCGAATTGTCAATGACCGGGCAATTAACAATCGGCTTGATTCCTTGGCGTTGCGTTGAGATGTTGGGCCACTCAGTGTTCTCTACCGTATCTACCATGGGGAATGCTCTGAGGAGTTGTTTGGTTTAATTCCAGCCGCTGATTTCCACCTTCGGACATCGCGTCAGAGCTTAAGGTATCACGCCCATCATCTTGATGCTTGGCGGTCTACAACTGTGCGATTCCGAAGACATTTTTTACCCCATATAACACCTTTGTGGAATCAGTTACCGAGGGCGGTATTTCCAAATAATAATGACTTAGGAACCTTCAAGAAAAGAGCGTACTCATTCCTTAAAGGTCGGCAACGCATCTGTGATACTCCTGGTGTTGCGGATGTCCGTGGGCGGAGGTCATCACTTTCCATCAGGTGACCCACTTGCTCGTTTGCCTCCTCTTCTATAAAAAAGATAAATGTCTCGGAACGCGTCCTAAACGTAAATGAAATAAAGAAGTATTCATTATGAATAATCAAATCATTTATTAAATATAATTCCACAAAAGTGGAAAAATTATAACATTTTGTAGAATCCTAAGCAATTTACAATGGTGCAGATTGCAAAGTTTCATAACCAAACCCGAGCGTGTCAGATATTAAAAAGCCAATTGTCCCGGAATGCAGCGTTTCAAAGGAACGGAACGCGGCATTTATCTTATTGTTCCAGTTGTCTGAATTGTTTCCAGATAAGCCATTAGGTTGTTGTGTCGCACTAAGTGGTTTTACGAAGGCTAGTGGAGATTTTAATGGAGTTTTTGTGCGAAATCCTCTCTAGAAATGTAAAAATAATTAAACAAATGTAAAACAGTATTTGTTTCTTTGATATCCATGCCTCGACGACTCAATTGGTTGTGAAGAAAACATGCACGTGAATTTATCTTGATAGTATTTGTATTCGACCGCCTCGTTGGTCGAGTGGCTAGCGTACACGCCTAACTACGTCGATCAACCGCCAGGCGTCGGGTTCGATTCCCGACGGGGACATGCGTTTGTGTGATGAACATTTATATGTCTGCATTTCCGGATCTGGGTGTTTATTAAATGTATTCTGGTATCTTTTTAAGTATTTCTATGTATTAAATCGTTGACTAACACCCATAACACAAGCATATAATTTGCTTACTTTGGTGTTACATTCAATTTGTGTGACTTGTCCAGGGATATTTATTATTATTATTCAAAAGTTTTTTTTATCGTCGATGACCGGAACGTGTCAGATATTAAAAAACCAATTGTCCCGGAATGCAGCGTTCCAAAGGAACTGAACGCGGCATTTATCTCTTTGTTCCAGTTGTCTGAATTGTTTCTATATAAGCCATTAGGTTGTGAGGCTGGTAAAAACGGTTAATGGAGCTTTTTGTCGTCTCCAGAATCGCACTTTGATACTCCAAGGATACGATTTACACGCTTTATAACTGTCTCTGCCAACGGGGATTTGTTCAGTAATCAGTTTAAATAATTTGTATGTTTAAGGTTCCATGTAGGCATGCTAAAATACGTCAGCAATGTAAAGTTTTTTTCATACAAAGCAATCATGGACCTTGGTGACAAAAAAACACAAGATTAACATTAATATGCTTTATAACACTATTGTTTCCAAAACACGATTCATTTTACTTTGCTGACTTAGAAAAAGTTAACCCTTTTTTGAAAGCAAAACCCAACTGTCTTCTTCAATTATGAAAATATCGACACCAGATTTAACATAAACATAGATAAGTATATTATGCCTAAAAGATAATAGTTTCAGTTTTTATATTTTTTTCAAATTACTTTTACAGTGTCGAAAATAGTGATTTGTCGCTTAAGAATTTAGAGCGCAATTATTTCATAGCAATCATAGAACGGGGGAGTGCGGCGATTGGCTCTTCTGGCTGACTAAGTGTGGGGCCTTAATTTTGCCACAAAAAGGGACGTTGTATACATACATACCTACTACACGCCAAATTCCTCGAGGAAGGCAAAGTATGAAATGTTAAGTGCCACAGTTTCTACAGACCTGCCTGACTTCCTCATTCAGTACTCTTCGTTCGCGGTCTTGTCCGGATCTCCTGTGGGAATTTAAGAATTTAAGTATTTTTGATTACATTTAATTGCTTGTTTGATGACCGTGAGGGGTCAGCAAACAAGCAATTCAATTAAATAAAACGACGGGTTGCACTCCCGGAGTGCCGGCAGAAGAGGAAACTTGAATATTAACGTACATTTTTGATATTTTGGAATAGTAAGGAAATAATTTTGCACGAATTGCTTTAATTATCAGTATGAAAATCCTATCATTTATGTGATATAATACAATATTTATTTATTGCGCTATCGTACACAAACATGACAACACGAACGAACACGTCTTACGAATTTTCGTCTTATGAAATTTCAGGTCACGTGTCCTGACTCGAGTTTAGAAGTTTTTACCCATTCCAAAAAAAGTGCGCAACGCCGCTAAAGAAGTTTTCGCTTCAAAAAAAAAAAACATTATAAAATTGAAAAATAAGAATTTTAAGTGTATTTCTGTACAAATTATTTGACTGTAAAATAATATTTTTTGAGAGGGATTATGTAGTTGTAGGTATTGCTCTAAAAATGTCTTGATACGTTAGTGACTTTTTTATCAACTATATTAATACACCTCGGAATAGATCCCGAAATACAGATATGTTCATCATACAAATGCCTGCCCCTGTCGGGAATCGAACCCCAGGGATAGACGGTGGCGTTGTTGAATAATACTAGAGTGCAGCTAGTTAATGTTTAAAGTAAACAACCGTTTATGATCCAGCCCGGGCTAATATTTTACCGGAAAGTTAAACATTCGCATTACCAACTTCCGATCATAAATTTAAGCTTTAACGACTTTGCTTATTTATATTTTGTGGTTCTTTAAAAGTTTCTGCATAAAAATATAAGATTAGAAGGTAGGGGGATGCGAAATCGTAAACCTCGATATTTTTATGCTACAGGAAGTGAAAGCAACTGACGTTTTCCTGATGGTAAGAAATGAGGCTGGTGTTTGAGGTCCCTTGACATAAGAAGTTAGTAAGTTTATAATAAACTTACATCCAAACACTACAATGATGAACACTGAGGTTACCCAGGATTGATATGACACACATTTTCAATCACACATATGAATGTGCGATTGAAAATCTTTCATATCAGGAAATCCACCACACATAAGTACCAACTCCTTATCTAAGTATATTGATTAGGGACGTAAACACTCATCATTTTCGTTTTTGTTTGTTTGAAAGGCCAGTAACTATGTTAAGCAGTAGATAGGCATATCTACACCTCAGGTTGACAACGGACCTGTAAGCAATACCGTATTTACCATAAGGGCACTCGGGGCCAGTGCCCAGGGCCCCCATATTCAGAGGGCCACTCACTTTTAACCTTAAAATAGTCTGGCTGGGTGCATGACGTTTTTCTCGTTGCCCTAATTCGGGAGCATTCAATTACGCAGCCTAAGATGGACTAAGTAATTTGTCAATATTTATGAGCACAGAAAGTGACATTCTTCAGAAAATTGAATTTGAGGATTTAATAGAAGATTTTGCGCACCAGAAAACCCGAAAGAAGCTATCATCGTAATCACAAAAAAAAAATCAGCAGTATAAAAATATTATTAATGGTATACTGTAATAAAATAATGTAATAGATAAACAAAAATATCATAGTAAAAAATTGTAAAGCTTGACTTCTTTATATTCCAAAAGGGCCCCCAAGCTTTTTCTGTGCTCAAGGGCCCCAGCATGATCTAAGACTTCCCTGTCTGTAGGTATACTATATATAATGTATTCCTTCCTTTCCTCAGTAAATGGTTTACTGTAAATCTGCTTAGTTGTGTGGCCGACCTCTTCTGATCTTTTACTAGCCGACCCGGCGAACTTCGTATCGCTTAATATTAACAGCTACTACCAGTTTGTACGTAACGAAAAAATAAAGTAGTGTTTTTCCCATTTTCCCAAAGAAATCCCGTTTTTTATAATTACCTTCTCTTGACAATAAATAACATAACAAAAACTAATGGTAATTATATATATTTTTAAAAGTGAATTCCCATTTTCCGTGGCTATCGCATCACGCCAGAACTAGTAGACCAATTATTTTTTTGCTGTGTTATTCATTGTCAGGAAAAGGTTCTTATAAATAAAAGTAAATCTCTATTTCCCTTGATTATCTCATCGCGCGTAACCGGAAGGAACGATTTCATTACTTTTGTTGTGTTATTTATTACCTACCACCATATCACCGCATCGGGGAATGTGCGCGGGGTGTCTCGCGGAAATCCGCCGTGAAAAATTTCGCGCCGATGCGCTCCGGCACAGTGGGCGTCGCTGACAGACACACAAACACGTCAAACTTATAACATCCCTCATTAAAAAGTAAGTGACTAAGTTAAAAGGTACCGGTCGTTGATAGATTTGAAACCGATCGTAATGTAGGACGTAGTACATTATTAGGCTAGTCGTAGGTTAGGTTGTATCTCTACCCACCATTTCAGGGACACGGGCTTGAAGATACTTATTTTTTATTAAATAAAAATCTTTGTTACATATTAGTATCAAAGTAATATTCAAGTATACCAAAAAAGCCCTCAGGGCTGTAAACAAGGACTGGTCTCATATTAAATGGCATTGTATTTGCAGAGGGGGGCGCGAAGGTCCGAATTGATTACACCGAGGCTTATCGGGTTTTTATAACTTTACGCGACACCCACCCATAATGCTTTGGACCGACATTTTTTTGCCTTAGATTTAGGTTTTAAGGTGATGCCACACTATTCTTTTTATATTTATATATTACCTATGACCGCCTCGTCGGTCGAGTGGCTAGTGTTCACGACAAACTAAACTAACCAACCGCGCGGCTCGGGTTCTATTCCCGACGGGGGCAGGGATTTGTGTAATGAACATTTAGATGTCTGCATTTCCGGGTCTGGGTGTTTACTAAATTTATTCTGGTATTTATTTAAGTATTTCTATGTATTAGAATCGTTGATACGCATAACCCATAACACAAGCATATACTCGTAATTTGCTTACTTTGGGGTTAGATTCAATTTGTGTAACTTGTCCAGGGATGTTTATTATTACTAGTGGTCGCCCATTGGTCGAAATTCAACAATAATAAATTTTAATATCTTGTTGATAAGAACGCCATCTTAATTTCTCAAAACCAACTACTTTGTTTCCAAACTTTTTAGTGCGCCATCTGTGATATTTTATCTTTATTATCAATATATTTGTTTGTGTATATCAAATGCTTGGTAGTTTTATTTATTGATTTAATGTACCTTATAAGTAATATTATTGAAAAATATTAGCGTTCTGCACTTCTCAGTATGCCAAATTTTATGCTCCTGCGGCCGCGCAATTTTCGTAAAAAAGGGGTACAAAGTTTTGGCATTACGTATATATAGATTATTTACCTATCCTGCAGACTTTTTCTCTTTGTTTTAGTTATTGGTTACAGTGCATAACCTATTCTAGTCTTTAGATACAATGCCAGTATTTCCGACCGTCGCACTTCCCTTTATTTATTTCCCTAATTTTCGCCTCTGTGGTCTAGCGGTTCAGTTGTCGGACTTGACTGCATGAGGTCCCGGGTTCGAATCCCGGGTCCCGGTTTCCCGGTTTCTAATAATAAAAACGTTGCTCGGGATTGGATATGTGCCCGGTTGGCGATAGGCTTGCCACCTATCACATTGTCGGCTAGTCGTGGGTGCCTCGGTTGTGCCTCTGCCTACCTCTTCGGGGATATGGGCGTAAAGATACTTTTTTTTTAATTTACAATAATTACATAAAAACTTTCTTAAGTTCTGTCTTATAGAAAAAAAAAATATATATTTACTCAAGGTAAATTTGAATTTTTAATTCTTGCTACTTAGCGTCCAGAGCAGGAGCTCGTAAGCTTTTGATTGGCGCGAACCACTTTCAGAGCTTCACAAATTCCAAGGAACCTTGATGAAGATAAATGAAAACGAACTACAAATAATAAGCATCACTTCAGTTAAGTAATAGTACTTACCGTTTCGGACCGCTGGTCATCAAATCATGTACCCCACTTTGAGAAACTCAGGCTTAGAACAAAAAAAATGTGGTTTTTAATAAAAAAAAAAAACATTTGTAATGCAAAAAAAGTGACTTGTAAACTGAGTGTTACCTATTACTAAACTTAGTTTTGCTAATTGAAATAAGAGTTAAAGTAGGTAACTACAAAACGAAACCTTTCGTACAAATTTACAACTTCTTTCTTTAATATTAGGTATAAGAACAAAAACTTTTTGAATAACAATTATAAACAAACAAAACATTGAAACAAAGTAACAGTTTTGTTTAGTTGTTTTAAAAAAGTCGGTTTTGTTTGCAATACCTAGTAGATAACTTGACTTTAGTAGGTATAAGTACTAAATAAACATTATGTTACTTTATACCAAACTAAAATATGTTAATTTGTTTCATAGTACTATTCTAGTCATTACTAGGATAAAAAGTATCTTCACGACGATATCCCCGAAGTCTTAGGCACCCAGGACTAGTCAAAAAACAAGCCAACCGGGAACATATCCAATCCCGAGCAACATTTTTTATTAGAAAATGAGTAAAACCACATTTTCTTTTTATTGCCCAACCTGGGAATCGAACCCGGGAACTAAAGTCAAGTCTAAAACCTGGACCGATATACCACAGAGGCGATTAATAAATAAATGCGTTTGGAATGAGAGCGATATGGTGAATCTGTGGTATAACGCTCGTTGACCTCATTCGTAACAGTGAGAACCAAGAAAGAGTGGGATTAAAAAATTGTTGGTGTAATGAGAGACGATTGGCAAAGCAGATATACAAAGCGAATATCGATGTCGGTTCCCGGTTAGACCAAAGTTGCCATTCTACGTTTATCGCTCGGAAATTATCCGAGGGTGGTGTCATGAGTCTCCGAAACCGGCGTGTTTGTATGAAATGGGTAATGAGTGTGGCCAAGTAGGTATGCCAGGATCGTGAGATCTAGCACTCGATCCTCTCTGCCTACCTATATGGAACTAGTTAAGATATGTGTGTACAGGACTCACTATAAGAGGTTCTCTATCAACAAGAAAATTCGCTCTTCTTTGCTGTTTTTGAAATAACAAAAATAATGCTGTTAAATGTTTTTCTGTGTTTTTTTAAGGCCGGCCCTGTCTCTGTAAGTTATATTGCAGGCAAGCTGCACTTCATCTACATTATCAGATTATTGTACTAGTGCAATTAGTCAGACTATGTAGAGCCCTGAAACAGCTTCTTTTTTATGGCAAAAAATTAACAAGCACACGGTATTCTTGTTTTAGAAAGCGGTTAAAAGACAAAAAGGGAGTTACCATAAGCTTTTAAAACAGTATGTGATGCCAAAGCTTTGGACTTCTTTTTACGAAAATTGCGCGGACGCAGGAGCATAAAATTTGGCACACTTATAGTTTATGTGTAGGAGAAGTGCAGAACGCTAATATTTTTTAATAATAGTGCTTATAAAGTACCTACATTAAATCAATAAATTAAACATTACCCACACTACCATGCATTTGACACACACAAACAAATATAATGATGATAACGATAAAAGATCACAGATGGCGCACCATACAGCTTGGAAACAAAGTAGTTGGTCTTGAGAAATGAAGATGGCGTTCGTATCAACAAGATATTAAAATTTATTATGGTCGAATTTCGACCAATGGGCGACCACTAGTAACAATAAATCCCCATTTTCCTCGATCATCGTATCACGCCTGAACGGATAGACCAATCTTGCTAATACTTTTTTTGTTGTGTTTGTTATTGTCGGAAGTAGGTATCATATAAAAATCTTTATTCATAGTTAGGATGGGAGAACATCTGTAGGTTTTGTCTCTCAGGACATATAACACAGACAGAAAAAAAATCAAAAATGTGTTCTGCTGTCTCTTTTTAGTCGCCTGCGCCTTTATTACTTCAATCTACAGAATTCACTCTTTTACAGTTTTGTTAAAAGCGTAATTGATAAGGCGTCTATGCGACATATCTTACAAGTAGGGAATTAATTTCTTTTTTAAGTAAGTAAGTATCTTTACGCCCATATCCCCGAAGGGGTAGGCAGAGGCAAAACCAGGACACTCATGACTAGCTGAAGACACTAAGCCCCACAATGTGGCAAATCTATCGACAATCAGGCACATATCCAGTCCCGGGCAACGTTATTTTTAATAGAAAATTGAAAATACTTATTTTTAATTTTTTTTTGTTGCCCGACCCAAGGATCAAACCCGGGACCTCAAGAAGTCAAGTCCGACGCTGGACTGCTAGACCACAGAGGCGACAGAATTTCCTTTTTATACTATTCAAAGTCATAGTAGCACGCATGTACGTATATAAACAAGTACCAGATACTAAAATAATACAAAGAAAGCTCTTTCTTCTTTGTGAAACCTGATCAGTGGTGGCCCTTAAACGCGTAAACTGTTGTTTAGAGTTTGAGTAAGGGATGATACGGTTGTTTATGGTGTAAATACGGTCACAGCGGATGGGACACGGGACGGGACACCTGGGCCGAGTGGAAATGTATTCATAAAAACATTGCCGCGCCTAAATATATAGACCGGGATCCGGCTATTTCGTCCCGCAGATCTTAGCCTTTTTACAAGATTTGAAAGTTTCGCAAGATCTTATTCTGGTAGTTAATCCGGTCAATTCGATCCTCGGTTCGAATGCCGGGTCGGTCAACAAAAAGAAAATTTGGTTTTTCCAATTTTCTAATAAAAAAAAGTTGCTCGGGATTTGATATGTGCCTGGTTGGCACTATCCTATCGGATTGCTACCTATCACATTGTGAGACTTTGTGTCCTCGGCTAGCCGTGTCTCTGGATGTACCTCTGCCTACCTTTTCGGGGATATGGACGTGAATATACTTTTAATTACGGGGTAATTAAAAAATCTACTTTATACTAAAAAAAGGTATCACTCGCCCTTATCCCCAAAGAGGTAGGCAGAGCTAGAACCAGGGCACCCACGACAAGCCGAAAACATTGGGTCCCATAATGTGGTCCCATAGGTGGCAAACTTATCGTCAACCAGGCACATAACCAATTCATGTCAACGTTGTTTGTAGTAGAACATTGAAAAAACACATTTCCTTTTTGTTGCTCGACCTGGGAATCGAACCTTTTGACCTTTTGAAGCTAAGTCCGATGTCGAACAGAGACCATTATAAAATGTATTAATTATTTATTAATTTTGTTAGTTGAATAGCTATTTCCTTTTGTCATGAACGGATGTACCAACTAAGCTGATTATTTTTAGTGTGTATTGTCAGGAGTAGATTCTTATGAAAAAATGCTGAGTTTGGCGGAATGTCGTCTGCTTATTTGCCTTCCAATATTATAAAAAATGTTAAAAAATTCAAGAGTTCAATACTCATAGTTAAAACAGGATATCGTCTGTTGGGTTATCAAGTAATAATATAACATATTTCTGTAGAAATTCCACGACTCAGAAAAGTAACGAATTAAACTCATCTCATAAGGTATATCAGCATGAATCATATTATTGTAGTAAATAAATAAATATTCCAGGACAAGTTACACAAATTGATTTTTTTAACTAATATGAGCAATCGTGAAAGATGCGTGTGTGTGAGTGTGTGTGTGTGTGTGTGTGTG
>NJDC01004022.1:0-22554 GCA_002245475.1 Calephelis virginiensis
CTCGCCTTTTACGAGCTGCCTAGCAAGGAAGATGGTCTATTCTACAAAGGAGTCCGGACCAACACGGGGAAATAATAATAATTATTAAGCTTGTAACGCCTTGGGTATATACTATGATATAATATGGTTATGTTACTGGAATAAATGATGATAAATAAATAAATAAATAAAACCCTAACGCTGTACCAAATTTCAGCTCTCTGAGTTTATGAGAAGTACTAGTTATATTATAATCGCCTCTGTGGTCTAGCGGTCCGGGTGTTGGACTTGACTACATGAGGTCCCGGGTTCGAATCCCGGGTCGGCCAACTAATAAAAAAAAAATGTTGGTCGGGATTGGAAATGTGCCCGGTTGGCGATAGGCTTGCCACCTATCACATTGTGGGTCTTAGTGTCTTCGGCTAGTCGTGGGTGCCTTGGTTGTACCTCTGCCTACCTATTCGGGGATATGGGCGTGAAGATACTTTTTTACTAGTTATATTTTGATGATCATGAGTGAGTGTCACAAATGCGAAACTTTGCTTTCGCCTAACTTCGAAGCTAACCTACACAAAGACTTTTGGATTTTAAGTATATTATTATACCTTACTGGATGATGAACATTTCTGCGATCTGCTCTTATCCGGAGATCCGCTGCTAAGGTAGATAGGGGCCTGAAAATGCGGTAAAATGGCTGCAATAAACGATAGTACGGAAGCGTTTGCTTCATGCTCGACTTGGAGGTTGCCCACCATGAGGCTCCTACAGCTTAACCTTGCTTAGGACACAATAGCGTAGTATGGAATTCTGGACATCAATAACATCGTATCAAGAGTATAAAAAAACGTTTCATAATATTGTTTAACACATAACTACAATAACTTTAAAATGAAATCCTACAACGAACGAATGAATTATTTCAAGATACAATCGTTTCATGATATCAATGAAAAAATAATTATTCCCCAAAACTTTTAAAACAAATAAAGTATCTTCACGCCCATATCCCCGAAGAGGTAGGCAGAGGTACAACCAAGGCACCCACGACTAGCCGAAGACACTAAGTCCCACAATGTGATAGATGGCAAGCCTATCGCCAACCGGGCACATTTCCAATCCCGACCAACATTTTTTTTATTAGAAAATTGGAAAATTCCAATTTTCCTTATGTTAGCCGACCCGGGATTCGAACCCAGGACCTCATGCAGTCAAGTCCAACACCCGGACCGCTAGACCACAGAGGCGACCTAGAACAAATATATTTTAAAATTTCTATAATCATCTATTGGAAAATTTTATATTTACCTCACACTAAAACTGGTTTGAAACAGCATCATGACAACGGGACTACTACGAGTACGTAAGTACGATTGTTAAAAGGTAATGAAATACAAAAAGTATTCATATTTTTAAACAAAGAAACACTGTTTTACGTATTACTTATAATTTATTTCTTCTAAATAGCCTACCGGTTTCGCTTATACAGCATCATCAGGGCTAAACCAGCCATACTAAGCGCCGACGATGGAAAATATGAAGTAAAAAAAGTATTTTTAAATCCGGTTTGCGCATGAACATTTCAGACAGTTCACTGGAGATATTTAAAAAAACTAGCTGCCTATTCCGGCTTCGCTCGGATGTTAATTTTTTTGATTATAAATTGAGATGTAAGCTATCCTATCTTTCAAGTTGGATCAAACTGCACACGGTGTGCAAATTTGATTCAAATCGGTTAAGTAGTTTAGGAGTCCATCGCGGACAAACAACGTGACACGTAATTTATATATATTAAGATTAGGCATCGAGAAAATCCTTCCTTTTCGTAATACCTTTCACAAAAAATATTGCTCTTCCACCCCGTCGTGATCAACCACATCTGATTTTTTTTTATTTCTATTGTGGGTATAAAACAGAATAGTATGTCATGTAAATGTTCAAAATATATTGAACTAGCTATTGCCCGCGGTGTTGTCCGCAAGGTCAATGGTACTACATTAACATTTTTTCGGGATAAAAACTATGCTATGTGTTAATTGAAGTTACCATCTATATGTGTGCAAATTTCATGAAAATCGTTTCAGCAGTTGTTGCGTGAAGAAGTAACAAACATATAAACTTTCGCATTTGTAATATAAATAATAAGATAACATAGGAATGTTATCCTATTATTTATCGTCGTGATCAACCACATCTGATTTCTTTAAATTTCTGTTGTGGATATAAAACAGAGTAGTATGTCATGTAAATGTTCAAAATATATTAAACTAGCTATTGCCCGCGGCGTTGTCCACAAGGCTAATGGTACTATATTAACATTTTTTCGGGATAAAAACTATGCTATGTGTTAATCGAAGTTACCCTCTACATGTGTACAAATTTCATGAAAATCGTTTCAGCAATTGTTGCGTGAAGAAGTAACAAACATATAAACTTTCGCATTTGTAATATAAATAATATGATAACATTCCTATACAATATATAGGTTTTTTAACGTATAAAAAGCGTTAAGTTTCATTTGAGAACTCCATCCACAAAAATTGCAGTGTCGAAGTAGTTTGGAACCTCTATTCTGTCTTGCACAGATTTTGTTTCTTTTTCTTTCTTTATTCAAGTAAATACAAAACATATGACATTTTAGAAATGAACTTTGAAGAAAAAGATGTCAAAAAAATTGGCAGCACAAACTTCACACATTAATCCAACAATACGATACCTTTTCAAGTTGTCACAACATTATAAAAATGTCAGTATTTATAATTTAACAATTTGTTGGCCACTTGGGGTGTACAATGGCGCATTGTGGTCAGATTACAAAGGGTGGATGAGTCGACATGTTCCGCCATTCACTAGAATTGGAGAATTCAAAGCTGGCCTTTGTCCATATGTCAAATTATTTGAGAATCACAAAACCTCTCTTCACAGCTACCAAAAAGCCTCATTTTATCAAAATCAACGTACTATAATACTTTTAAATACAAACGCATTAAAACTGCAGAAAAGCAAAAATATATTTAACATCTCTGTGGTCTAGCGGTTCAGTTGTTGGACTCGACTACATTAGGTCCCGGGTTCGAATCCCAGGTCAGGCAACAAAAAGAAAATTGGGTTTTTCCAATTTTCTAATAAAAAAAATGTTGCTCGGGATTGGATATGTGCCCGGTGGGCGATAGGCTTGCCACCTATCACATTGTGGGACTTAGTGTCTGCGGCTAGTCGCTGGTGCCCTGGTTGTGCCTCTGCTTACTTCTTCTGGGATATGGGCGTGAAGATACCTTTTTTTATTTAACATCTTGTAACATATTAACTTTACAAAGTTCGTTAGCAAAATCTTTAGTCCAAAAACACATAAATATCACAATATTTAATAGTTTTAAAGTGTTATGAAGATTCTGATCCTGATTTGCAATTTAGGTCTTTCACCCATCAATACACTTTTTAGGAAAGGCCCTAAATATGCTAAGAAGTAGTTATAAGAATAGAATAAGAAAAAGAAATTTGTTAACAATTTCAGTAGAGCCAAATCGATAAAATTTATTATATGTATAGGTTTATTATTATGTGTGTCTATACATATTATTTCTACTACTTTACTAAAAGTTTCTAGGTTCTCTTAATTAAGACTAAATAAAATATTTATGATTAATTTATTGCTTTTCAAAGTATACACCCTCACTATTTACATGTTTTGCCACACGTTGTATCTTTTTAATATATAAATATAACGTAATAAAAATATTTTTGGAATGTCAAAGTTACCCTTTAACCACGTAGGTAAGTTCCTAAAATGAATATAAAACCAAATTTATAAAGTATAATTCGTTTTTTTTTCAATGAATTAATTAGTTATTCTAATGAAAAACCTTAACTGGAAGCTAGAGCTTTACAAAAATAGGTAGAGTTCACTCGTCATCTGGTACCACCTTTGCGACAATACTTGTGTAAGTTTCGGATTGGTGACAAGGACTCCAGCCGTAGACTTGCATCTCACTACCATGGTTGGCATCCACTGGTGCCAACCATGGTAATGGTACTTACTACCAGAAACCCTTTTAATATTTGCCTTCTAGTTCTAAAAAAACCCTACCTGTAAGCAGCTGATAGAGATTCGGCCTTTACGCCAAAGCGCGGGGCCTAAATGTGGCCGGTGGATGTGTAATTGTATCAATAGACCTTCCTATTGTGTGTTGACATCTGGCTCGCTACGGCCATTGTCCACCTTTACTATCCCTTAATTGACACCTGACAACCTTTATCGCTTTTTTACGATAAAGGCAACCTGGATTTAAACAGAAAAACACATTTGAAGGAAAGAAAATATCTGATGACTGACATAGAAAAAAAAGGTTTTTCGCGCCCATATCCCTGAAGGGGTAGGTAAAGGCACAACCAGGGCACCCACGACTCGTCGAAGATACTAAGTCCCATAATGTGATAGGTGGCAAGCCTAACACATATCCAATCCCGGGCAATTTTAGTTAATTTTATTTGAAAATTTAAAATGTACATTTTGAACACCGACACCGCTAGACCACAGAGGCGACTAACATGGGAAAATTTGGGAAAATCTTAAAAACATTGATTAACAGAAAAAAAAATATTCCTCCTATTCACCGAATTCAAATAAAAAAAGGAATTTGTCGTATAAGAAAATACAAACAATAATGTATGAGCTATAATTTCATGTAACATGTAGATAACTGTAATTGGATTTTCTGATATAAGAAACGTGTTTGTTATTTTAATTATGTATTAAGCTGTATTAAATAAATTAAATAAAATTTCACTACATAGTATAGAAGTCGCTTTCCGCTGTCTGTCCGGATTTTGATGCAGTTTTTTAACAGATAGAGTTATTCAAGAGGATAATAGAATGTATCATTGTTTTCCAAACTTAACTGTTATTAAATATAGCAAGGATATTAAGCAAACGAAACGTCTGACATCCGTACAATATTTTCAAAATGCTGTAAAGGGGTCAGATATTTCGTTTGAAAAATACATAGAAATAGGTAGTATGGTTGTGTTATTGAGTCACAGTGACAATTTGAAAAATCTTAAATAATTGAATGTACAGAATTTTTTTTTCTAAAGTGCAAAATATTTTTTATGCGCTTTGAAAACCAATACCTTTTTACATAATTTAACATCCCATTATAGCGATATTCTTTATTTCTACAAAAATAATATTTTTTTAATTGGAGTTTGAAACTAAATACGAGTAAAAAAAAGATGCAAGTACTTGCATCTAAACAACTAAGTACAAGTAGTAAACATAATTATGAACATAGGAGGTAATGATATCGAAACATTTGATTTTTTTTATGGTTACCTACCCATTATTTACCTTTTCTACTTTTTGACTCATTTTATTTTACTTGTATACTTAACTAGCAATTTCGACGAATTCATAATCATGTTTGAATGCCAAACAATATTTGAAATTATTGTAATAAAAGTTTTTGTTAAAGACTTTTAATTTGCATTTTTAACAAATAACTTTGACGATTTCATATTTTTTTCTATATTACACTAGCTGTCCCGGCGAACTTCGTTCCACCCGTCCAGTTTGTAGGGAAAATTAAAATGTTGTATTTCCTGGTTTCCTCGCAATTTTTTCCTTTTTGTTATTTTTGAACCTTCCCTGGACTTAAACAAATAATTCAAAACCAAAATTAGCAAAATCCATTCAGCCGTTCTCGAGTTTCAGCGAGACTAACGAACAGCAATTGATTTTTATATATAAGATTACACAAATTATTGTAACAGTTATTTTATTTTATTCGTATTGTTATTTTATTGATATATTTATTTTTTGTCGCTTACTTTATTTCATCACTCCTTTTGTTTTTTAAACATAAAATTATAAAATATTTTGAGGTTATGTGGTTATATGTTACGTATTAAATTGTTCAGGTGTTAAATACGATTTAATAACTAACAACGTTTTTTAAAGTTAAACAAGTTGATGACGGTGACATTTCAATTAATTTTTATTTTAATGCAAATTTACAATGTAGGTACAGATATAATTTTTAAAGGATTATTAAAAATACTAAGATGTATAATTTTCGTTTATCTTTTGATAATTTCTAGTTCAAACCTGTGTCTTACATGTTTAATATTATTTTGAGAATATCATAAAGATTTAAATAATGAATAAAAGTGTTATCTATTCGGCCTAGGCATCATCATGGCATTGATAAACGCAACATACGAGTAGTTGTATACTTCTCCGTATGTCATCGACACTCATATCATTCATGTATGCTTGTTCTGGTTCCATAAAAAATATTTGTATTTGTAGCGCACCCGAAGTAAAGGACCAATTTTGCTAATTTTTTTGTTGTGTTAGTTACTGTTAGGAAAAAAGATCTTATCGAGATAAAAAAATCGGGAAAATTGCAGGGAAAATGGGAAAAAATATACTTTTTTTTTCAATACAAACCCTTAGTATCTGTTATTGACAGCCTGGTCGGCTAGTTTTTTTTTAATATTACATACAAAGCTTTAAACATTCAAAATGAAAAAAAATAATGAAAGTTGAATTGTTAATATCTATCATGTCTTAATATCATTATTTAATAAGTTATTTAAAACATCGTAGACTTAATAATGATGTTCAAAAAAATTATTTTGATAAATATCTTCTAATCTTCACGCCCACGTACGCGAAGTGTAGGCAGAGGCACAATCAGGGCACCCACGACTATACGACGATACTAAGTCCCACAATGTGATAGGTGGCAAGCCTATTGCCAACCGGGCACATATCCCATCGCGGGCAACGTATTTTTTATAAGAAAATTTAAAATACACTATTTCTAATTATTTTTTAAGAAATCGGTTGGTCTTTACTCTTTAAAAGAGCCCGCGAGTTCCTTGCTTCTTGTACTGTTTTACGAACGACAGTAAGAGAAATATATTAGCGTGTTGTAGGCTCGTCAACAGATTTTGTTCCGTTAACTTTCAATGACAATTTAAGTCACAGATAAAAAATCTACAGGTAAAAAAACAAAACCCGACACCGGCAACGAGTGTGTTGTCCCAACAAACAGCTACGTTGACGCGACACTTCCCGCGTTTTGTTCCGATCGATATCCCGAACGAGATCCAATCGATTCGCATCCACTTTCAATGATTCCCTTTTGTCGATCTGTTTATTTGTTTTGTGATCAAATTTCAATATGAATGAAATAAAAAAACAAAGGAAACCCTTTGTTGTATTAATAAAATATTTAATTGTGTAATAGCATTAAATTGTTTATATTTCTGGTACAGGGAGTTGATTAAATTTATTATTAAATACTTTATTACATTTTACCACATTTTCTCACAATATAGCCGCGTTCCGATCTGCTGGTAGATTTGAGTATTATACTTATAGATGCATTACAAGTAATCTTTGTATGGTGTATTTAAAATAAATGATATTTAAATTACACATAAGCATAATGAGGGATAAGATCAATTATTTGACTTCCTTGGGATAACATCAATTATTTTAATTTATAGTGATAATGTTTATATAATTATTATAATAATAGCTTTCCCGACGAACTTCGATCTATCTGTTCAATTTATGTGAGATAAAATAAAGTTATTGCTTTCCCATGTTTTTCTGCAATTTTCTTGGTTTTTCTCTTCATAAGAACTTTCTTATGACAATAATTAACACAATAAAAAATAGAAAATTGGTGCAGTAGTTCAGAAGTTAGGCGCTAAACAACATTCATTTATTCATTTTAATGTTATGTGTAATAAATTTTCAAAATTTTGCTGACTTGGAATGAATCCGTATTAAAATAAATGATTAGCTTGAAATGACTGGCTGAAGAGAATACGAATCTAAGCTAGTGTAGCTAAGAATCATCACATCTACTTACAAGTGGTCACAATCTACATTTCCCTTAAGTAATTGAGTACTCTCTTTTTTAAAATATGAATAAAGCCATGTGGTCTTGATGGTATACTAGCAATGGTGCTAAAGAAGTAAGCGGCTTAATTGTCCCTGATTCTATTGATATGTCTGTCTAGGCTTTCACTTACAAACGAAAATGACCTAGATCATGAACCCTGCCTGAGAGAATTTAGGGATTACCCTAAAAACTACAGATCGTTTTCAATCATCTAAATACTCTCCATTCATGAACTACTTTTATTGTACAACAATTTCTTAATACAATTTTATAAACGATTTAAATGACTCCTATCTAAAAGTAGCTAAATCTCAGTCTCAATTTGAAGTTGCAATTATGTTCATATGTAAATTTCAAAAGCAAATTCCATTTGGTATTCTATTTTCGTTTACATTTATTTAAAATATTTCCGTATCAACCTGCTTTTTACTAAGGAAGAGTCCCAGTGGCCTGTACTATTTTTTCTGGAATATCTTGCGTGTGTATTTAAACTACACAATTTTAAATTCCAAACTCCAAAATAACACAAAAACACTACACTTTTTGCACTGTATGTAAATCTTATAATGATAGAAATGTAAATATGCTTTATAGTATTGAGCGTCTACATAGGCGTAGTACGGATCGTAGCAGTCCGTAGCATCTATGTTTTGATGCTACGGCTACGCATCGTCAGTGTGGAAGCATTTTGAGAATATAGCACGTGGTAGATAACAGCAGATGGAAAGATATTTTTATGGAAAAGGGCAGCGAATAAGCTCGCGGCCCCCTGATGGCAAGAGATAACCGCAGCCTATAGACGCGTTAGATGTAGGTGTGTCGCTGTCCTGCGTGTGTGTATAACTGTCTGTGTGTGTGTGGCGCTACTTGTGCAAGTCTACCGGCTACGCCACCCCCTATACCGGAACATAACAGAATCGTCTTTGTGGTCTAGCGGTTAAGGTGTTGGACTTGACTGCATGAGGTCCCGGGGTCGAATCTCGGGTCGGGCAACAAACAGTAAATTGGATTTACAATTTTCTAATTAAAAAAAAGTTGCTCGGGATTTGAAATGTCGGGCACATTGGCTTGCCACTTATCACATTGTGGGACTTAGTGTCTTCGGCTAGTCGTGGGTGCCCTGGTTGTGCCTCAGCCTACCCCTTCGGGATATGGGTGTGAAGATGCTATAACAGAGTCATTTTAGCGCCATGAATATGTAAGGCGTGGATCCCTCCCCCGGCAAGTTGCTGGACACCACTCTAGCACCAGTTGACTTATTTAACCTATGCTCGCATCTTACGAGCTGCTATGCAGGACTGCAGATGGTCTATTCTACAAAGAGGATATGTAGGCAATTATTATATTTCGGCCGTTCAGAGAATGCGTTCCTGACACGTTGCGCTTGAACTGACGACGTAACTTTGTAATGGCGTTGCAGTTACGATAAAAATGTTATTGCTGGTTGTTTACTGTTTTAACAATTGATGAGCATTTAAACAACATTATTATATCAATAATCAAATAATGTTATAATATTGTGCCAAACTGAGTGTCAAATAACTTGGTAAACAATATTTTTCTAAATCTAAACTGCGCTATTACAAGGTTATTTCAGCGCTTTATATTTGTAGCGCTGTGCTAATTGATAGGTGTCAGGAACACATTCTCTGAACGGACACAGTATAGGTTATGTTTTATCAACAAACTAGACGATCGTGCGAACTTCGTATCGCTGGAAATTACTAACAGTTTTTAAATGGGAAAAATTTAATCATTGTTCCTATAATTTTACAAATCTCTACAAACTTCTCTGTCTCTTTCTCCTGACAAAAACACGATAAAAAAAGAATTAGCAAAATTTTTCCCCCCGTTCAAGCATAACGCGTAAGCGATGATCACGGGAAATACGGTTTCGTTTTTGAATGTTTAGTTTCTATCTCCCGTTTACTTTCCAACACCGAACCGATTTTGATTGATTTCCATAAAAAGTTTTAAACTCACAGGAACATGATTCAAGAACTACGAATTTGAGTTGGAAAACAACATCTCATTGCGTTTTGAAACTCGTAAAGTTTTCTGGACTTCCATGTATGCTAGTTGTGCTTAATTTAATTAATTGAAATTAAGCACAATAACAAAACAACAAAAATTTGCTTAATTTAACTTTAGTTAACTTAATTTAATAATTTAAAACATTTCACTCTTAATGTTCCTTAATACTATTAATAGTGTTGACCCTTAACAAACTCCCCAATATTTTGTAGTCCATTAGTAGCTAAAATAACTAAAAAATATTCACACATTACATAACCGTCAACTTCCACATCTGCTTATTAAACACCCGTTGACATTCACACAATGCCGTCACCCCCAACACATTATTGCAGCGGATTATTGTTTGTCCGAATGTGCTTACACATTGTTAAATACCCCATTATGTAAATTATTTAATATAATAATTCGCCGTGGCTCGAGGGGCGGTAGGAGACGTCGACGTGACAGCTCCAACACATCGTTAGGATGTGTCGAGATTGTTCCGATAAATATTTCAACTTTGATTGACAATTGTGAATGTTTTTAGGGTTGGTATTAATGCTTTTCAACTCAGGGAAATAATAATACACGTAATACATTCACGAATAATTCTATACGTAAAAAGCAAATTTAATAATAAATATTACATGACAAGTTGGACGAATTCAAATATGGAATATCGTCATGTTAGTAGACAAAGTATCGTGATCAATATATAACTGTACTCGCTTTAACACTCGCTATTATAATTCCGTCATAAAAATATGGTAATATTATAGCTACATGGTCTCCGTAAATTATTTGTAGAAAAACTTTAAACAAAGCCACTACTAGGAACTAAGGAACTTAATTTTTAGACCAAAGGCGCTATGGATTTCGATACGTAAATGACCGATATCTATAGCAACTATAGCAAAAGCCCACGGCCGCACTCAAAAACGCCAATTAATATTTAATACAATATTAAGTCATTTTGTGTAGAAAATGTCGATTTGATGACTGATTATTAGAAAATTGACATCTCTGAGTGCTTCCATCTGTAATATTTAAGTGTTGATTCCAGAAATTCAAACTACATAAGTTTGAATTCAGGATTTATTGCAAACCCCCATTAAGTAAATTTTAAAAATAGTTTGATAGTGTTTCTTTTTTAATATGTATTCGTTTTAAATTTCAAAAGAAATGATATGATAAGAAAACCACGTTCACTCCAGAAGACTCTAACGTACCTTTTAGTTGGATTTTAAAATGTCTTTGTAGTGCTGATTTAAATGCGGGCATTACACGAGAGGTTTTGCTGTTGTTTTGAATTCCGTTTGAATGAAAACGTTTGAAAAAAAACACCGCCATACACATTCGGTTATCTGTCAGCCGATTCAATGACTCTGGTAAAACTGTGAGCAAAAGCCATCGTGTAACGACTTACTCGGCCGGCGACTGCCATTTATATGCATAATGTATACATTTGTTCCATCATTCAAACGTAATTCAGTTAATAACTAATTTAAAACTAATAGTTAAAACTAAAAGAAAGTCGGGTTTATTACAACACTTATAACTCGAGATCTAATCGACCAATTTTGACTGAAAATTGATGGAGAGGTGGCTTAGAACCGGGAGAAGGTCATGGGGTACATTTTATTCATTACAACAGCGAGGAAACTAGGAAAAACGACTTTTTAATTTATCCCGTATAAACTGTACGGACGGAACAAAGTTCGGCGACAGCGAGTGGTTATATACAACAATAAATAAAAAAACTTTTAATTGTTTCAGTTATCTTAATAAGACTTAACAAAATCGAGTTTTAGTAATCGCTAAGGCAGTAGTAAAGTTAGTAAGTTAAGTTTAGCGCACACTATTATTACACACATGGACGCTAAACTGTACTTGAAGTCAAAACATAATTTACAAGATCCTATTAATATTATAAATGCGAAAGTTTGTAAGTATGGATGTATGGATGTTTGTTACTCTTTCACGCTCGAATGGCTGAACGGATCTGTCTGAAATTTGGAAGACAGATAGATTGTGACCTGGATTAACATATAGGCTATTTTTAATCCCGATCGCACACCGGGTTTCTGTGAAAACGCGGGCGAAGCCGCAGGTAGCAGCTAGTTAAAAATATTTCCTCTGTGCTTATGAATAATTAAGTAGTTAATTTAACATTAAAATACATATTGATTATTAAGAAAAACATGTTAATAAGTTTAAAAAAGTCCACATCTCTTACATCTCTTCTCGGTGGCGGACTTGACTTTTTGAGGTCACGGCTTCAATTCCTGGGTCAGGTAATAAAAGAAAAGTGTATTTTCAATTTTCGTATATCTCCTGAACATGTTTTACGGTCAAGAATTAAAAATAATTTTAGCAGTCAACACTACAATTTTTTTGTTTAAAATTCCTATAATTTTCAAATTGAAAAGACGTGGAGGTACTCTTAGCTGGAATTTGTAAAGATTGCGTGTCTTGTCGGGGTTTCTGATTGCCAATCATCCAAGTAATAAGTGAGGGTGGCGCACCCTAACGTCCAATTATATACCAACTCGACATACACACACATGTACGCGAGACAAGAAAATACTCCATCATACCAGTTTGCACTAAACTGATAAAAAAACACGTTTACTTTTATAAAAAAAGCAATCGACAGAAGTAGACGGATTGCTTGATGATAAACATGTTTCGTGACAACAACATGAGTTTTCAAATTACGTGTTTCATCTGTTTAATCTTTCCTTCTTTAATAAGTAAGTTTACCGGATACTATGCCATTGAAAGAGGAACGACATTGATAAGCCGACATACTGTTACTGCAGGAATCCACAGGATCCAAACAGTCAGCGTATACTTTCATCTCAATAAGTGTAGGGATAGGGATAGGGATAGGGACCCATAATCTTACTATCCCTCCGTCAAAATGACTGTGTTTGGCATTTTTTTAATGCGGTCCGGTTTCTTGTTCAACCGAGTAGTGTAACTACTAGACCAGACATTTCGACCACATCACAACGACACACCTATGACATTTATTGGTTGTTGGTCGAAGGGCTAGCATACACGCCTGACTTCGCCGGCTAACTGTGAGGCTTGAGTTGTCGATGTGTGCAGGCATTTGTGAGACAAACATTTACGTATCTACATTTTTGGGTCTGGGTGTTTATTAAATTTATTCCAGTATCTATTTTAGTATTTCTATGTATTAGTATCGTTGACTAAAACCCATAACACAAACACATAACAAGCTTATTTTAAAGTTAGATTTGATTTGTGTAACTTGTCCAGGGATATTTCTATTTAAGGTGTTGTAGGCCACGGTAACCTTTTTAAAAATCGTTAGCAAATTAAAGGATTAATCGAAAAGTTTCAAGTACTAAAATTTTGTTATTTTAAGCCATCCAAAAAGTTAATATACATTATTTATTTTTTATTTTTTAGATATAGCTCAACCTATCCGATTCCAGCTTACTTGATGGAAAACGAAAATAGGTCCAGGCTCTCCGACAATTAGCCTGAAGGAGCATGTTCACTTTGCTTCTAATATTTTGTTTTCAAAATATTCCTTTCTGGAAATAAAAACTTTGTAGAGAATTTTGAAAGTTACTTTGCTGGTGCAAATACTATAAATGCAACGACAAAACTCTTTACATTAGTTTAAGATCATCAAGTTAATAATAAAAAAAAGTAATAATAAAAAAAAAACCCGTGTTGATCCGGGCCTCTTTGCAGAATAGACCATCTGCCTTCCTGGCAGGCAGCTCGTGAAAGGCGAGCATATGCTTACCGTCACTAACACTGTGACATCTGACTAGGTGGTAGAGTTTCGCAGTTTGGTACCACCGCCTTATCTATTCCTGTTTGGAAGTACCGGTTTGTAGGGTAACGTAGGCTCTAAACTTACTTTTTCTCGAGGCCTAACATCCCGGCCCCAGGTTGGTAACGCACCATTACAACCTTTGGTGTCTCTAGGCGGCGTGAAGCTCTTACCGTCAGGAAATCTGTCTGCGTGTTTGCCATCCAATCTCATAAAAAAAATACGAAATGAATGCACCCATTGAATGTTTTACATTATAAGTATTAATTAAAATAGTAATATTGATAGAAGTAGAGTTTAAAAATGAAAACTATATTCAATAAGTTATAAATAATAAATAAATAATAATTTCTAACAAACTAACTAACTTTTTTATCCCGTATAACACCTTTGTGGAATCAGTTACCGAGGGCGGTATTCCCAAACGATTATGACTTAGGAACCTTCAAGAAAAGAGCGTACTCATTCCTTAAAGGTCGGCAACGCATCTGTGATACTCCTGGTGTTGCGGATGTCCATGGGCGGAGGTGATCACTTTCTATCAGGTAACCAAAATATAAGTAATAAAATCACTTGCTCGTTTGCCTCCTCTTCTATAAAAAATATATATATTAACCACATAATACATAAAACAGAATAAGTTTCACCTGAAAATTATACATTTAAATCCCAAAAAGATTTGAGCTGTCAATCAAATAAATTGAACATTTATTGGCAAAATACGTGGAAAAACGTTTTAGAAGACAGTGAATGGTTTTGGAAGATTTGAGTAGAGTCTGTAGTGGTTGTGAGAGGGGGGAGCGGCACGGTTACGTGGAGGGCCCTCCAGCGAGCACTCTTTAGGAAATCGCAAATCGACGAGTGCGCTGCGTCCCGACCACAAGCTACGAAGGGGGTGATGCGGCGGCGGGTAACAGATAAACATCGCTGGACATATTATAATTATTGGTCTAAAAACATCACTAAGTAGTATAAATCAAAGTCGCTTCCTCTTCTCCTATGTCCCTTTGTATGCTTAAATCTTTAAAATTGTGCAACGGATTTTGATGCGGTTTTTTTATTTGATAGAGTGATTGAAGGGGAAGGTTCATATGTATATTTTATACCCGTGCGAAGCCGGGGCAGGCCGCTCGTAGTAAATAATTTATACACCTGCGTTAAAGATGTTAGTCAACCATATAATACAATTACAACAATTTTGTCCAGAGATGAGACTGCAGAAACAGTGTTTCATACCCATATGTATGTATCTTCACCCCCATATCCTCGAAGATGTAGGCTGAGACACAACCAGGGTACCCACGACTAGCCGAAGACACTAAGTCCCACAATGTGATAGGTAGCAAGCCTATTGCTAAACTGGGCACATATTTATTAGAAAGTTAGAAAAACTATATTTTCTTTTTCTTTTGGTAAAAGGGTTAGCGGACTCGCGTTATGTGTTCTGCATCCGAAAGAAACAGGCAATTGTATGATGAATAAAGCTAAATAATAAACATCTAGACTGAAACTAAAGTCTAGGTGTTTATTATGTACTTTTTACTATCTTTACCTAGATTTGTCTGTAATGAATGACTATAATAATAATTAATAAATACTTAATTGCGCATCGTCAAAGAAATATCTACAAAAATTAATCACCATTGCCTTTGGTCACTAATTTTGCTATTTTTTTTGTGTTGTATTAGTTATTTTCAGAAGATTTTAAATAAGAAATAGAGTTCACCTAAGTCTTGTGAAACATTAGAAATTTCAAGAGAAAATTACTACAACCACACATTGTAGCGACAAAAGTTTACATACATGTAAAAAATTTGACTGTGCAGTTGCGTTGTGATAGGCAAAATATGTATGCATATGGTAATGACGTTGATGGTTGTTGCTTCGAAGCAATGATGCTCACGAATCGCGTATGCAGACAGACATTATAACACCGACTTTCATAAAGGAAACACGCCTAGATTGAAAAAAAAGGTTGAAATTTGAAGAGGAATCTTTATCAACCGTAACGCATCCACTCTTCGATTGTGAAGTGGTTGATATCACATACGTAGTCGGTGGCACACATAGCAGGAGTACACTGGCCACGTAGTGTGATAGTGGCCTGGTTGTGGTTTGTGAGAACAGGACTTGAGAAAATTGCTAGAAGAAGGCGTTACTTTGCGGAAATCCATACTTAAATGCAAATAAATTATTTATTTCATTTCATTTTTTCATTTATTTCATTTGGAGGGAAATTGCAAATTAAATAATTTTACTTGGCGTGAAATTGCAAATTAAATAATTTTATTTGGATTTAAGCCTTAAGAAACTTCATTATTAAGTACAACAAACGTATCATATGTTTTATCTTTGTAAAAATGTAATACTAAACTTTAAGTTTAATACAAATACATATATACATATCTTCACGCCAATTCTCTTACGGGGTAGGCAGAGAGTACCGAATATAAAGATATAAAAAAATATAAAAGCAGAGTATTTAATAAAAATACCACCTTCATAAGCACCATATGGGTTTCGTAAACGACGGTAGTTAGAAGCGGGAGCAGCCATTAGGTCGTCGATAGGCGCCTCGCCGAGGACGCTCCTGCAGTTGTTACATTGCCTGTGAACCGACTTTTTCCTTGCCACTTTTAACTCGTCAGTTCACTGGAAAATTAATTGAGGTGGCTTCATAACTTCGGAATACCTAATCAACTAAAAATACATATCTTTCAACTTCAACTATAAAATATATTCAATTTTTAATTATTCATAAATCAATTGAGGTAAATATAAAGTATTACGTAAAAACTGCTCTTACGTTCTTATAAGTTGCATTTACGAGTATGAGATATTATAGTAGAGTTTGTACTTACATAATATGCATACAAATAATTTTAAGAATGGGGTAAATGATCTCCATACAAAAAGCACTACCTGGACAAATTATACAAATTGAATCTAACCAAGCCAATTATATGCTTATACTAGCTGCTACCTGCGGCTTCGCCCGCGTTTTCACAGAAACCCGGTGTGCGATCGGGATTAAAAATAGGCTATATGTTCATCCAGGTCACAATCTATCTGTCTTCCAAATTTCAGACAAATCCGTTCAGCCATTCGAGCGTGAAAGAGTAACAAACATCCATACATACATACTTACAAATTTTCGCATTTATAATATTAATAGGATTATGTGTGTTAGTCAACGATTCTAATACATAGAAATACTTAAATAAATACCAGAATAAATTTAATAAACACCCAGACCCGAAATGCAGACATCTAAATGTTTACCACACAAATGCCTGCCCCTGTTGGGAATCGAACCCGAGCCTCGTGGTTATGGAGTGGATAGTGCTGAGGGAGTTACGCGTATACGTTATGCGGTAAGATTTGGCAGATGACTGAGACGACTCTTTTACACACTAGTGAAATAATCTGATAACTTATTACCGCTGCTTGGTTTGGTTATATGGAAAGGATGACAACTGAAACTGGCAAAATAGGCTTACTATGCGAATGTGGATGGTAGGTAGTACCCGGGAAAACCTAGTGTAAGGGATCGTGACATTTGGCTAGCGATACTCTCCACCTCGCCAAGTCCTTGGCAAGAGATTTTATTTAAATTCCTGAAACGACTATGGTCATATTTGTCGTCACTAATTTGCATTTGTCACTTTTAGCAAAGAAGTTAGGTTTAAGCCCCGAACAAAAAAACATTTTCACGTTGGAAATTTCAATGTTGGTTTTGCTGATTTATGCTTTTTTTATAAACATACAGACGCATTTCCTGTCGGTATTAAATTCACGACACCTTTTGGTGCGTTGCCAACCTGGGACCAGGTTGTTAGGCTTCCTGCAAAAGTAAGTTTACCCTTTAATTTACCCTCAAAACCGGAATACATCATCGGCAAGCGTTGATGATATGGCGGCAGGAATAGGTAAGGCGGTGGTACCAATCCGGGAAAGTCGCTGCGTAACTCTACCACCAAGTAAAATATCACGGTGCTAGTGATAGTAAGCCTATGCTTACCTTTACGAGTTGCCTGGCAGGAAGGCAGATGGTCTATTCTGCAAAGATGCCCGGACCAACACAAGGAAATTTCATGCAACTTTTAAACTAAATTTATGATACTTTTCAACCGCCACTGTAGTCTAGCGGTTCAGTTGTTGGACTTGACTGCATGAGGTCCCGGGTTCGAATCCCGGGTCGGGCAACAAAAAGAAAATTTATATTTTCTAAAAAAAAAAATGTTGCTCGAGATAGGATATGTGCCCGCTTGGCGATAGGCTTGCCACCTATCACATTGTGGTACTTAGTATCTTCGGCTCTTTGAGGATATGGGCGTAAAGATACTTTTTTTTTGTTTTTCCTTTTTTCATATATTTTAGGTCAATCGACTAGTATCACAACTCCAATGTCATTTGAGAAGATTGAGTGACAAGTTTATTGTTGAGGAAATAAGATACTTCTGTTTGCGAGTAACAATGCAAAGGGCGTGACAGTGGTTTGATAAAATCTGCAGGGTGCTGTAACTATTAACATTTTTAATCCACTTAACGTGTAGGATCAAAAATGAATAGATCGGCGAGTTACAATGAATTTAAAGACATTCATTCAAAATGATGCATCAGAACTTTTTTGTACACGCACGCAAACAATACTCGACGCACGGGTGTATAGATATGAAAGAAGTTATGAGTTCAAATTTAAAATATAGATTTTTTACAATTTGTCTGTATACACTAATAATTTCGAAAATATATTGATTGAATAAGAACGAAGTATTTTAAATTACCGAAAGTAAAAGAAAAAGGGGTGTTCAGAGTTTGAAGTAGGTGCGTGTGCTTGTATGTCTGTCTGTGGAATCATAACGTTCCAAACGTATGGACCGATTTTGGTTCTTAGCTACTGCACGGACATGTTTTGTGGGTAATTGATTGATAAAAGCTCATGATAAATAATAAATAAATAATAAACAATAATTAATAAATAAATAAATAAATATGACAAGTGACAAATTGAACCTAACCCCAAAATAAGCAAATTGTATTCTTGTTATGGGTGTTAGTCAACGATTCTAATACATAGAAATCCTTAAATAGATACCAGAATAAACTTAGTAAACACCCAGGCCCGGAAATGCAGACATCTAAATGTTCATTACACCAGTGCCAGCCCCCGTCGGGAATCGAAACCGAGCCTTGCAGTTGGTCGATAAAGGCGTGTACGCTAGCCACTCGACCAACGAGGCGGTCATACTCAAATATTCCCATTTAAATTTTGTCAACATCTGACTAGTGATTTTTGAGTTATACTTATATAAGTACTTAATAATGCATAAACATTCGTGTAGGTATATACGTTGTTTCTCGACGACATCGACACGTCGCAAAATCTACTCGTTATTTTCCGAGTCATTACGTAACAACAAACATACAAAAAAACGCACAGAATTTAATCTCCTCATTTTTGGAGCTGCTTAAACGTTTTTACTTTAAACTTTTGTCTTTTTGGTGGAGCCCAAAATAGGATTTTTACAGTGACTCAGGTGCGTCAGATTAAAACATGGGAGATACACTGTACCTCCACTATGTGCCAGATATCTATATAGAGTCACACTTGTGGTGTAAATCGTCTGATTTTTGTTGGCTTGAAAATATACTCGAGCATCTCATGAATACATGCTATTCGTTTATGTTATTTTCTGATGAACAGGAGTTGGTGTCAATTCTAGCCAACTGTTTGATTGACATATTTCCACCATCGGAGACACATTAGGCATATACACTCTTATTGATGAGCTCGCCTATGATCAAGTTACTGTAATTGTGCTTTTAGCTTCTAGACGTCCAACAAACTGCTAAAAAATAAAACCTCACATGACCTTTTTTCTATCCACTATTTAACCGAAAAACACCAATGGTCATGACGATAGAGTTACTATAAATTTTGGCATCGCGGGCACCCTTACTATTTTTTAAGTCGATCTTCTCGTATATGTAAAAATGAATCCTTATTGTGCGTGGTCATCCTTCATTGCGTGACGCCCTGAACACATTTTGATAACTATTTTTTGTGTTAGTTATTGACCGGAGAAGGTTGTTATAAAAAAACAATATTCATAGTCAGGACATGACAACGACTTTATGTTCCGCTAGTATTAGTATTAGTTGCTTAAACAGACGAATTTGCCATTCGTGTTTGAATAATTACTTAAGTAAGTAATGATAATACTACGTGAATTTACAAATTTGCTAGCTAATTGTGTACAATTAAAGATTGATGTAAAAAAAAGTTCATTCATATATTATTTCAAATAAATCGTTACACAGACAGAATGATTTAAAAAAAATATAATATAGTCCAAGAAACCTATTTCCATTATTTTTCTAATATATTTTCTATAAATAGTCTAGTACCACAGCTTTCTAACTATTTTACCATAAGTACCAAAACTCAAGAGAAATCATATTCGTTATAATCTATGAAGTCATATAAATTATGTTATCATTCGTAGCTTTCAAAGCTTTTACCCGGTAAGGGTGGGTGGGGTAAGAAATAGCGATGACATTTCAAACGATACCACTAACAACGCTCCCACTTTGCTGATGGGCGTGCGCTGCGCACCCACAATGGACAGCTTTTTGCCGGCTTGGGCGGACGCGGAGGTACACTGCGGGACATTTGTGCATTCTTAACATTTTAGGAGTTTTCTCATTACTGGAATAAATTATCACAATTTTGGATTGTGTTGAACTTGACCTCTAGAGGTGCCGGGTTCGATTTCCGGGTCGAAAAAAAAATTGAAAATGTTTATTTTCAATTTTCTAATTAATATGACGTTGACAGGGATGGGATATGTGCCCGGTTGGCGACAAGCTTGCCACGTATCACAGGTTGTCAATTGTTTTCCCGAAGAATATATGCCATATATTCAAATGCTAGAATTTAATTTGCCCGAAGTTTTATTTGCCCGAATGTTTTGTTAACCATAATATACCTGTGACATACTCTTCTTTGCCCTAAAATTAGTTTACATATTGATACGAGTGCCATACGTATTGTTATACATTTTATTACTTGCAATAATATTATTCAACAGAATATTTAAATGCCTTACAAAAATTTGTATCTGCTTGAGATAAAATGTAAATTGTAATAAATATATCCACAGTACGATTGTGTATTTCTAATAAATATATGACAATATGATTAGATATTAGAGTTATCTTTATTTCTAATACCTATTTATCTAGTACTTCTTTATACGGTCAAAGTCGCTTCCGTTCAAATTTAACCTAACGCATTTGTTCTAAAAAGCGATAAGCTTTCTGGCACTTCGCCGGCCGCTGCCGCGGCACGCTCGCGTCGCTCGTTCGGTTCATGCGTTCGTTGTCTTTCATGTTCTAACCTAACCTAACCAAAATAAATATATCACAGTACGATTGTATATTTCTGATAAATATATGACAATATATTAGAGTTATCTTTATTTCTAATACCTTTTCATACGGTCAAAGTCGCTTCTGTTCAAATTTAACCTAACGCATTTGTTATAAAAAGCGATTACCTTTCTGGCACTTCGCTGGCCGCTGCCGCGGCACGCTCGCTTCGCTCGTTCGGCTCGTGCGTTGTCTTTCATGTTCTAACCTAACTTAACCAAAACAAACCGTACCGCAACCATATAACAATAATTGATCATTTAGTATAAAACGAATTTATATTCTTTTTCTAGAATTTATTTTTATGGTAAATGATGTTATGAGTTGTGATACGGCTTACAATCATGCTAGCACATGATATTATTGAAATTGACTTTATGGGAAACATAGTTTCTAGCACGTGACTAATATAGTAAACAATGAGTATGACATATGAAATTATGAGAAACAATATTATGCCTGTTGACCATTATAGCAGATGAAATTATGGCAAATGAAATTCTGGCAAACGGGTGTAACCACGTATAACATTGTGTGACTTAGTGTCTTCAGCTAGTCGTGGGTGCCTTATTTATGCCTCTGCCTACCGCTTCGGGCGGGATGATACTTTACTTTACTTTTAACTTTTACAATTTTAAGATATGGTCAGTTCCCTCTGCATTTGACATCGACAGTCATTGAACATTGAAACCAATACATTGACCGCCTCGTTGGTCGAGTGGCTAGCGTACACTCCTAATTACACCGACCAACCGCGAGGCTCGGGTTCGATTCCCGACGGGGGCAGGTATTTGTGTGATGAACATTTAGATGTCTACATTTCCGGGTCTGGGTGTTTATTAAATTTATTCTTGTATCTATTTAAGTATTTCTATGTATTAGAATCGTTGACTAACACCCATAACACAAGCTTATAATTTGCTTACTTTGGGGTTAGATTCAATTTGTGTAACTTGTCGAGAGATATTTATTCATTTATTAATTAATTATTTATTTATTATTCTTTTTTATTTATTTATTATTTAATACATATTTTTTCCATTTCACGATCAGATTAATCGGATATTATTCGAGGGTGGTGTCAAGAGTCTCCGGAACCGGCGTGTTTGTATGAAAAGGGTTATGAATGTGAAGGAAGCAAGACAGGTTTGTCAGGATCGTGAGGTCTGGCACTCAATACTCTCTGCCTACCCCGTAAAGGACTTGACGTGAAGATATGTATGTATGTATGTATATTTTTTCCACTAAATAGAATCGACCATTTGTCTCTCTGCCAGAAAGCACGAAAGAGGTCACATAGGTCATCAACTTACCCAGGTACTTACATATTCCTGCCGCCATAATGACTCTGTCATTTTTTTTATGTTATAGAAAGGCAAACAAGCAGATGGA
>NJDC01004022.1:36329-53403 GCA_002245475.1 Calephelis virginiensis
AATGTTGGTCGGGATTGGAATTGTGCCCGGTTGGCGATAGGCTTGTCACCTATCACATTGTGGGACTTAGTATCTTCGGCTAGTCGTGGGTGCATTGGTTGTACCTCTGCCTACCTCTTCGGGGATATGGACGTGAAGATACTTTTTTTTTCTTTTATTAGTGTTATAAGATGTTGCTTCGTACAAGATTTCAAGATTCTGGTTTTGGTACTACCCTATAGGTTTTGATTCTCTTGTGAGTTTCAAAAACTTGAAGCATAAATGGCTGTATCTTTGATTGAGTTGGCTTACGGCCAATATTAATAATCAATGCTAATCCAAAACTTGCCGTCCAAGATTGATATTTTGATCCATTTTCATGTTATCGCTTGCCAATAATATATCTGTGCACGGGATAAATATGGGAATGAAGTATAGGATAGGCCGGCGGATACGCAGCTATCTAGATTGCTTGAAATCCATTAGATTGAGATACAATATTAACATTGGCCGTTAAAAATTTACTATATTTCACAACTTCAAGGGACACTATACCTGACTATGAGTACATAGTATAAAACAAAGTTGCTTCCACTGTCCCTATGTCCCTCTGAATGCTTAAATCGTTAAAACTACGCAACTGATTTTGATGCGGTTTTTTAAATAGATAAAATGATTGAAGAGGAAGGTTTATATGTATATTTTGATATAAATTTCAACTTAATGCCTTGATGTCTTGACAGACGTATGGACAGACAGGCAACAAATTGGTCCTGTAAAAGTCCTATTTTTTTCTTTCGATGCATGGAACCCTAAAAAGTGGCCATTGATTTTCTTCGAAACGTTTTAACCTATTTTACTGCACTTTTTTTTTTAATTTGAGTTTCACAACTTTCAAGTTAAACCTGAAAAAGTGTTATAAGCTATCTGTAATGGTTTTCAATACTTTTTCAATTTGTTCTTATTTTTAAAGCTATTTGCCAAAACAAAGGTTTAAAATAAATATATTTTGTTTGAGTCGTTAATTAATCTATCTTTTCTCGAACTACATTTTAAATTTTTCTCAGAACTAAGCAAAGCAATTTAATTGTTTAGAATTGAATAAAAATAGTGAATTTCGAATACTAGGATATTTAGTTAATCCTACGAGCTGGCTACTAATATTCTTCACAGGGACCAGGACAATCAAATATCCATCGCCTGCAGATGCCTAGTACAGTGCTGGTGCGTATTCAACCTGAGACCATTTTAACACCACTTGCCGACAGACTGTCTGCATTAGTTGCATAGCAGACAAATCTTCGGAGCAGGTGATTGGCTCGTTACATACCTACATTTAAAAAATCTTACAAACTTTGATTTGGTTTTCATAATTTGGAAAGTGAGAGGCCAAGTTGCAAAACACATAGATTTATTTTTTTATTTTTGCTCAAGAAAAGCCGCGGGGAAAATTAGTTCACAAAAATTACTTCAAATTCCTGAAAAATACGCCATGATTTTCCAATTTGACTTTAACAAAGCATTGTTCAACGCTTCCCTTTGAATAAGTTTAAAATGAAATTGGATGAAAGGAATTACTCGCGATTCACGGATCTATCAGAGTAGAGGGAGTACTTGAGTAAGGGGTACTCGGAGTCTTCTGTTGTGCTGAGGTTTCACTTGAGCTACGATCTTAGTAGTTTACAGTTCAACACTTTCTTTGTTCTTTTTTTAAATACTCTTTTTTAAACCTCGCATTAAAACACACACGACACTCGGTTTCAACTTCAGCTTACACATTAAAACGTGAAAAACACAGGTTAGAACAGCAGGATACAAATGCGCTAGAGAGAGTTGAAGAGAGTAGTTTTCTGTTCAACTACAGATATGTATATTTACCTGGAGGTATGTAAATGGAAACTAACATGGATGCAAACCTAACTTAAACATTTTTTTACTAAACATTAAACATTAATTAACATTATCGCCTATGGTCTAGCGGTCCAGGTGATGGACTTGACTTCATGAAGTTGCGGGTTTGATTCCCGGTAGGGCAACAAAAAGAAAATGTTTTTCCAATTCTCTAATAAAAAATATTGCTCGGGATTAGATGTGTGCCGGGTTGGCTTAGGCCACCTACCACATTGTGGGACTTAGTCTATTCGGCTAATGGTGTTTGCCCTGTTTGTGCTTCTGCTTAATTCTTCGGGGATATGGGCGTGAAGATACTAAAATTATTAATATTTCTTTTAAATGCGTATCTTTTTTAAATATCATCTCTCACCAATATTCGGTTACATAGATCACCAAGTCGTGTAATAATAAAGTCATTTTTTCAGGCAGCGATAAAAGTGGATAAGCTCGCCATTCGTAAAAACAAACAAATACATAAATTAGCATAAAATATAAGGCAAATATATAACTATTTAATGCAGGCTACGTCTTGTAACTTGGCCCTGACAGGAAGACAACGTCATCACCAAAATGCTAAGTGAAAGATTTCTTAAATCACCCATAATACAGACAGAAAAAAATCTAGTTAAAAACAAATTGTCTTCATATCCCCAAAGAGGTAGGCAGAGGCAAATCCAGGGCACCCACGATTAGCCATCCTACAATGTGATAGGTGATCGTAGGTAGGTGACCAACCGGCCACATATCCAATCCCGGGCAACATTTTTTTATTAGAAAATTTCTTTTTGTTGCCCGACCCGGGAATCGAACCTAGGACCTTACGAAGTCAAGACCCGAAACGCTAGAAAACAGAGTCAATAACTAATTAAGACAATTTTTCCCTGACTTCCTGCAACTCCAGATACATATTAATTTTCTCTTCTCCAATCACAATCGCACCGAATACATACATAAATATGTTTAAATTTTTAAGTCTTAAAATAAATACATAAACTTTCTCCGTGTTAATTCGTATCTCCTGTGTGGAATGGACCTGCTTGCCAGGCAGCCCTTAACAGGTGAGCACTGCTTCAATTGATCATTACCAACTAGACCACTGGTTCAGAGTGCTGTCAAGCACAGGTCTGTCTGTAACACAGCCACTTTTGTATCAGGCGTAAAACTGAACCTCGACTAATCATAAAATAAAATCTAAGGAAGCAAGTTATCAAATGCTAAAATGACGTATTGATATGGCCGATCGTTTTTAGGTTCAGAGCTCAGCAAACTTTTTTCACTCTTTTAGTGTATATTAATACTGCGAGATATTTGAATTACTACATGTATGTCGTTAATAGTTAGTTACAACTGTCATACAATTTGATGAAGATCAAATGTTAGAGTCCTGTGGGGTTTATTTTTGAAAATAATCTTAGCCCATGTTTCGACTCTAATCTTTAGCTATTGCTTATTAAAATTCATCAAAATTGGTTAGGTGCTTTAATTGTGAAAGGGCGACAGACAGACAGACTTTCGCATTTAAAACAGTAGCAATATTAAAATAAGTATTCGCATTGTTCATTTACTAAACATCTAAATAACTCCTCCTAGTCGGATTGTAATCGGTAATCCCTTCTTATCCTTAGTGCACGAATTTCACTATTTAAATCACTCTTTCCCAAAGTGGGCAATAACGCCCCCTTGTGGGCACTAGAAGCCTAGAGTGGGGCGATAAGGAAACCTGATTTTTTTTCTTTACTCCAGGCGAAACAAATGTGTTACTGAGGTGTTTGACGAGAAAAACAACGGAGTGCGGCGCTACAACATAACTAATTGTCAAAGTGGGCGTTACATGAAATAAAGGCACCTCTGATTTAAAGAATCGAGGCAAGAATTATGAAAAACATACTTAATTCTTAACAAAATGTTAAAAAATTAAGTAAATTAGGCATTAGTAGCATTAAGTCCACCTTTGTACACTATAGTGCATTAATTTTTAATAAACAAAATAAATAAATTTCTACAAAAATAGATTTAATTTTTATGTGAAAACTCCTTTAGCGGCATTTTTTTTGGAATGGGTAAAAACTTTTAAACTTGTGTCAGATCGTCAGAACGTAAGAAGGCGCACTGCGCATGTGCGAATAAGACGGCGCGAGATCTAAAATAAGAGACACCAAAGGTGGTAATGGTGCATTGCCAACCTGAGGCCGGGATGTTAAGCCTCGAGCAAAGTTAAGTTCACCGTAAATAAGTAAACGTAGTAGTTAAGTGATCATAGGCGCCCTCGGGTATCCCCTACACCAGAAGTATCGCAGATGCAATGCCGATAGTAGAGATATATTGGCCCGCTGCCCACTGAGCATCGCAGTCACATTAAAATTAATGGGTATAAATAGGTTACTCTAGTTGCTCTTTCTTTAATCATTCATTCATTATCGGAGTTTAAAATCTATATTGCAGGGGATTGTAATAAGTTTCGTCTTCTACAGATTAATCTTGGGCAGGGAGTATGCATTTTATTGTTTTACTTACTGCTTGCAGACTTATAGTAATATAATATAACCCAGTTGCATCTAATGTTTGGGGAATTAATTCTCAGTTTTAAAAAAAACATATTTCATTTATCACTCAAAATGTTAATGCAACTCTCTAAATTGATTACCTAGTCAATTATTACCGAGCAAAACATTTTTTGAAACGTTAGCCTTTTGAACGCCATAGTACAGAATAAAAATGCATATTTCATATTTTGTACGCCGTGTAGGTGTAGGAACAGGTAGGTTATAGGTACAATGGCAGTGGAATATGATTTTGCTGAGACTTCAACACTTTGGAATTTGAGGAAATCCCATTCGTTAATATTGGATCCAGTACATGCGATCAGACCTTATTAGTTAGGATATATATCTATATTATGATATTGGAAGGCAAACAAGCAGACTGATTTCCTAGTGGTAAGAATTTCACGCCACCTAGAGACACCAAAGGTGGTAATTGTGCGTTGCCATCTGAGGCCGGGATATTAGACCTTAAGCAAAAGTAAGTTAGGTTACCTTATCGTCCGAATAGGAACACGTCAACGGCAAGCACTGACGTCATGGAATAGGTAAAGCGGTGGTACCAATCTAGGTGTGTCGCTGCAAAACTCTATCACCTAGTCTAATGTCACGGTGTTAGTGACGTTAAGCCTATGCTCGCCTTTTACGAGCTGCCTGGCAGGTAGGCAGATGGTCTATTCTACAAAGGAGCTCGAACCAACACGGGGAATAATATAATATACTGTGAGTCTTTTGGTATTGTAGATGCCCGAGGGCAGACATAATCACTTACCATCAGGTGACCAAATGTCACGTGTACATTTTATTCCATAAAAAAAAAGTTATGCCTGTTTTTATAAATATAATTTACTTTTTTTTGTTTCATATATTATTTATGATTATTTTGTTTCATACTTATACATACATACATATTTGTGTTTTTTTATATATTTGACGGTTCAAGTAGTGCAATGTCCTTTATCTCTTCCACCTACCTTCTTTTCTATTGTTTCTCTCATACAACAAACACAATCCTACATTAATAATGTAAATCGAGTAAGCAACCAAATTAATGTCTGTCTAATGAAATTTATAATAGCTGATGTGTGCCTAAAATAATATTATAAAAATAACTACGTTAATTAAAACCGATTTCAACTAAAACTAAAAAGTAAAAAATTGTATATAATTAATATTAAATATTCATTATTTTTTGCTTTTAAGTTTTGATGTCGGTTTTAATTAGCGTAGCTATTTTTATTTAATACTTTTTAGTTTATTGCTCATATGATTAAATTTAATAAAAATAAACGTCGTGATAGGTGAAAATAGGTAAAATGAAAACTATTGGGCCTATCTGAATCGATTTTTTATGGGACCAATTAGGAACTATTCCGCATCAAATAAAAAAAGAATTACGTAAATAAAAAAAAATACGTAAATCGGTTCAGAAACCACGGAGAAATCGGTGTACATACATAAAAATATATATACCGACCGAATTGAGAACCGCCTCGTTTTTTTTTTAATTCAGTTCAAAATGACATTACATTCTAAAATGCTTTAGATTTTTTGTTTTGAAAAAGTAGCTTCTGGCACACTATTATCAACAAGCAAAATGTCTGGCAATAATTAATTGATGTTTCCAGCAGTTCTTAGGAGTTATTAAACAAAGAAATTTGCTTTCTAAATTCATTTTACGTATATTTTTTTTAGTAAAGATGGCTGCACAGAAAAAAACGAGTCCTAGCTGTTCGGATTTCGCTGTCCTAGTTGGTAGCTACTGAAATAATAGATACATAAAATGTAGTATGCATGTTCCATTAACACATCCAAACGGCTTCATCTATTACAATGAATTTTAGTGTAGAAATAGGGAAGAACTTTTAGAGAACATGTGCTACTTTTTATGCCGATAATTCAATCAATTTTAAGAGAAGATTTAGGATTTTAGGAACAAAAAAAGTTTGATACACGTTCGAAGACGCGGTAAATAATAAGTAAGTAGGATATGAGTCTTCCACGCGTTTAAAAGAATCAGGCGTTCTATTATATAACCATTGCCTGAAATATGCTTTTTTGACAATAATATAATTTTGTCATCAAAAGAATGCTGCACGGGCCACCCCAACAGTTTAGCTCGCACATTTTCATCAGCCTCACTGATTGGATAATTCGTCGGTAGGGTCGTTCGACAAAATGGCGACGGCCCTTATCGAGTTATAGACGAACAAGGAGCCCTAATACAGTAAGTGGCACCAACGGGCGAGACTGCACGCTCTACAATCTATTTAGTTTGGCAATTTTCGATAATTTTGTCACTTTTCAGGCTTATTTTGTAACATTTTTGCTTAAAGTTGACAATTTCTGGTGTTGCTTAAACTTGTGAGGATAAGTTATACTTTCTTCTCGATCTAATATTGTTTTTTAATAGGATTGACAAGCAATGAAACACAACTTTTATTCGAAGTAAATACCACATATTTGTTATTTTATCTGAGAGCTACCGCTATAGAAAATTTTAACATCAGCGTTTGTGTTAGGTATTTGTATTTATAGTAAATTGTTTTATCGTGATATATAACATAAAACAACATCTTATAGCATCCTCAACTTAAGGCGAAGGTTATGGGTTCAAGTTCCGTCTTCAATTAAATTTCGTGTGTGTGGTCTAGCGGTCTAGGTGTTAGATTTGACTGCACGAGGTCTTTTTGTCAACATCTGACTAGTGACTTTTGAGTTATAGTTATATACTTGTCGCCTCTGTGGTCTAGCGGTCCGGGTGTTGGACTTGACTGCATGAGGTTCTGGGTTCGAATCCCGGGTCGGCCAACAAAAAGAAAATTCGGTTTTTCCAATTTCCTACTTAAAAAAAATGTTGTTCGGGATTGGAAATGTGCCCGGTTGGCGATAGGCTTGCCACCTATCACATTGTGGGACTTAAGTGTCTTCGGCTAGTCGTGGGTGCCTTGGTTGTACCTGTGCCTACCTCTTCGGGGATATGGGCGTGAAGATACTTTTTGTTCGGGATTGGATATGTGCCCGGTGGGCGATAGGCTTGCCACCTATCACATTGTGGGACTTGAGTTTGGAGCTCTGGTTGCGCCTCTGCCTACCTCTTCCGGGATATGGGCGTGATACTTTTTTTTAGAAAAAGTGAGAAAACTAGTTTTCTTTATCGAAGCAAATCGAAGCAATTTCAACTTCAGACAAAAGTTCAAATAATATTTTGGAACTTCACATTAACCCTCTCATAAACTCGTGCATACATGACAAAATGCTCAATGCATTTATTTACACAACTCTTTTTTATACATATTTACATATCGTATAAAAGTATATGTAAGCTGGTATGTATAAAAACAGAATGCAGGCATTCAAGGTTTAACTAAGAGTCTAATACTACGAAAGATAGGCCGCGCATACCTTGTTGAATACATAACACCGAAAGTGACACCCCTCGGATCGCAGCTTACGTACCGACAGCAAAAACATTTTCAGTGTAGATCTACCTACTTAAACATTTTTGACGTTGTTCCATTACTCTCGACTTTTATCTTATTATTATACAAGGAGGACAAGTTAAACGACGACACGCCGGGATTTGTACACCTCCTTAACTAATTTGGAGTTAGACGTAGTATGTGCAACTAAGCCGCAGGTCGGCAACGCACTAATACCACGTTTGGTTTCTGTGTGTCATACATATTTCTTATCATTAGGACATGCTTATTTACCTTCCAATCTCATTAAAACGTAATGTGTACGATGACTTTAAGGGAATAATTTTTACTGATCTCACTGATTTATAAGCTTACTGCCGCTTTCATAGATGCCAATTATCTTTTAATCAGATATCGTGTCGACACTTCCTATACAAAAGTGTGACTTAGTGTGTGAAACGTTATTTGACATATTTAAGTGCGGTTATTATCTGTAGATAATGGAAGATCAATATCTTGAAACAAAAATAACAAGTCTTGACAGTAAAACTGATAAATATTTACTGACAATTTAAACTGAATAAGTGTTTGAGTTATAAATACTCACATTTGTGAAAATGTGCGTAAATATGAAAATGGCTTAATTATTCTTGTCCAAAATGATTGTGGTCACATAATTATTGGTACATCTATTCTTTAGCGACGTGTAAGTGACGTGGATAGAGACAAGAAGACGCGTGAAGATGTGAGTACAGGTTTTCTATAAACACTATAAACCGAGGTCCCATCTGATCGAACTATAACCTTCACATCCAGGAAAAAACAATGTTTTGAGAGACACCATTTCATACTAAGTGAATTCTAATGCAAAATTAGATGCCTATATACTTTATTATGTACGTATGGAGATGACTACGACCAATGTGACTTCGTCAAAACGTCGAGCACCTTTAACAAAGTTATTACACGCGTTAATACCTGATACTAGTCTAATAATAATTATATCCTCTGTGGTCTAGCGGTTCAGTTGTTGGACTTGACTGCATGAGGTAAGGGCTCGAATCCCGGATCGGGCAACAAAAAGAAAATTGTGTTTTTCCAATGTTCTAATTTAAAAAAAAGTTGCTCAAGATTGGATATGTGCCCGGTTGGCGATAGGCTTGCCACCTATCACATTGTGGGACTTAGTGTCTTCGGCTAGTCGTGGGTGCCGTAGTTGTACCTCTGCCATCTCTTCGGGGATATGGGCGTGAAGATACTTTCAGTTTGGTCGATCGGGAATCAGTAATTATGTCATGTGTTCAATTTCAGCTCGCTGGCATCGCGCTACATTTTTAACTCGACTGCTTCTGTGGTTGTCGATGAAGGGTTTAAAAACTTTAAGAAGCAAAAGCAAAGCTGCTGGAAATAGCAGCCTCTCGCAACTAGCAATATCGCCTCTGTGGTCTAGCGGTCCGGGTATTGGACTTGACTGCATGAGGTCCTGGGTTCGAATCCCGGGTCGGCCAACATAAAGAAAATTGGATTTTTCCAATTTTCTAATTAAAAAAAAATGTTGGTCGGGATTGGAAATGTGCCCGGTTGGCGATAGGCTTGCCACCTATCACATTGTGGGACTTAGTGTCTTCGGCTAGTCGTGGGTGCCTTGGTTGTACCTCTGCCTACCTCTTCGGGGATATGGGCGTGAAGATACTTGCTAGAAATAGAATAGAAAGTTTGAAGACCTGCTATAGCAAAAATTAGCGTACTTACAAATGTGTAAGTATGTTCATTTACACATTTGTACACATTTGTAGTCTGAAATTACATTTGTAATTTCAGACTACAGACTAATTAACTGTAGTCTGAAATACATTTTATTAAAATAACAAATAGTTTGAAAACAAATGTTAAGCAAAAAGTGATTTGTAACCAGTTGTTGATAATACAATATTTAAACACAATTAGATAAAATTCTGAGATATGTGTACAATATTTAAACACAATTAGATAACATTTTGACATATGTGTACAATATTTAAACACAAATAGATAAAACTCTGAGATATGTGAATAAGTTTTGTTTAATAAATTATGTTAGGACTTAATTGTAACAATTTTTACGGGGACTGTAATTCCTTCGAACTATTGTTAACTTTACTCTTGGAGTATTTTAAATTGACGATTTTAGTTTATAATGTAACTTACAACACATAATATTATATAAATTTATTCACAGTGCATAATTAAGAAAATTCGATTTTATTACTATTTAATTATTGTGCGTAAGAACTTAGAAAGTTTAATCATAATATAACTGATAAAATATATCAAAAAAGCAATGGCTTATCGGCTTCTAAGTACTTCTTCTTCTTTTTCTTTTATGGCTTTTACAACTACCATGCGTAGTTTGATTTCGCCAACTAAGTACTTCTATTCTTGAAAATCCTTTATAACTTTACTGATATCGGGAAGTCTTTTCAAAGTCACATTCCTCGTGGTAAGAAAGTTCAAAAAGAGAAATTAAAAAACTAGTTAAGTAAAAAACTATGACGACTATTAACAGATATTCTGTTTATATTGTCTTTTTTGAATTAATTGCAATACTTAATTAAAAAGAATTGTCAAATACTATCAAGTTTAAACTTCAGTCTTATTACATAGTAATCTGTTTGTTAGTTTGTCTTCCAATCTAATCCAAAATCATATTAATATTATAGATGCGAAAGTTTCATAAGAATGGATGGATATTTAATACTCTTTCACGCAAAAACTACTGAACGAATTCAGATAAAACCTTGCAGGATTGTAGTTTATACTTCTAAATAACACATAATAATGTTTATTATAAAAATATACTTTAGCACACGAGCGAAGCCGCGAGTGGAAGCTAGTAATATATAGAATTAAAACACTTAGGGCCACTTGCACATTTCAGGGTTACATTTAATATTGAGTTAAACTGTCAAATATCAGGTGATTTAACCCTAGTTAGACGCTAACTCAGTGTTAAATACTTAACCCAGGAACGTGCAAGTGGCCCTTATTGTATTAGCCCTTTCAACCGTTTGATAGCAAGAGAAGAAAAGTGATAAGAGTCATGTTATTTACTAGCTGTACCCGTGACTTCGTTCGCGACTGTGTGCAGCAAATTGCAAACTGATTTAGATTGGATTAACGACGTACTCGTTAATCACAACAAACGAACATTTGCATTAATATCTAATATTAGTAAGTTGGAATTTATTACACAGTCCTAAAAAGCTTATGCTTAGTACGTTCCTGTACCCTGTAACCTGTACGTTCAAATATTTATCTGTATTAGTGGTCGCCCATTGGTCGAAATTCGACCATAAGTTTATAAGAACAGGAATATTGACATCAGTTACCTTCACTTGATTGGATGATAGAAAAGATAATTATTATTAATGAATTAATTATATTTCAAACATTAAGGTTGTGCGCAAAAAAAACGGAGTAATGAAAAACATTTTTTTAATAATTAAAATAGTTTGTCTGGGATTGTTTTAAGCAATCTATTTTTAATAAAAAAAAAGTATTTTTAATATATTTTCTAATTCATATATCATTTTATTTTCAGTTCAGTGAAGGTCGATGTAGGTTCGGAATTAGGATCTTTTACTACAAGAAGCCAGTAACACATTTAATCATCGACCTAATAATGCAATATTTAAATTTCCAAAATATTTTTAAACCTTTTATTAAAACTAAATCATCTAAACCTCAATTTTGTTCAACAGGAATATTCAAATGTAGTTTTTGTTATGTTTATTAAATATTCTTAGATAATACACAAAAATGACAGGTTTTAAGTTTTACATAACATAAAATATACTATTACCCTGGGTAAACTGGGAGAAAATGCTTTTTTTTTATTTAGTTCGCCTTTGTACATTTATTTCTGTGCAATAAGAGATTAAAATAAACAAATAATTTTCCCAAGTAAATATTTCCTTACTTATAAATTCCATATACTTAAATACTTTAGTTTATAAAAAATATATTTGTAGTAACTTTTAAGCTCAAAATCAAGCGGTTAGTTGGTAATAAATCATCAGCTCAAGCACGGAGTACGAAGGTAGTTTCAGCTCGTTTTTGTGTCCCAATAAATGGTTACTTTTCTGTTTCGTCAACCAATCAACAATCAGGAAATTTGTCTCCTTTTTTGTATCCATATATAAAAAAAAGTTTTATTTTTGAAAGCTATAAACACGAATTTGCCGTATATAGATGCCGATCTGGAGCCGCTAAAGCACCTCTATAACGAGTAATCCGCTCAGAAGTGGGACACCATTATAGGCCGAGGTGATCTCATTAAACGAGACCGCCCCTAATTGCGGCGGCTCCGCACCTCACTCTACACCCATTATACAGCCTTTTATCTTTACATAGCTTTATATACCATCCACCTACATAGCTTTTTATATAACAGCAGATTTCAGTACATTTTTGTATAAAATGTTCGCAAACTTATTTCAAAAGCTTTTTTAGTTACAATTATCTTAAGGTAAGTACTGACTAATGACACGAACATGTAAGAAATCGAAGTGTAACATGTAACGGCAATTCGATCAAAGATTACAGTTACATTACAATAAAAAATCAATACCGACGATAACTAGTTATAATTCAAACGAGTAATATAAGCGTATTTAAAACGAGCAAAAACCCGAGTTACATAACATACAATAAACATAATTATCTTTGACCGCTTCGTTGATTGAGGGGTTAGCTTACACGTCTAACTCCACTGAATAACCGCGAAGCTCGGGTTCGATTCCCGACGGGAGCACTCTTATAATTATTTAGATATATGTAGTATCGTTGATACTTAAGGATATTTATTATCAATGGTTGCTCATGGTCCTATATTAAAAAAGTTTATCAAGATCCAATATGTGGTTTTTCGGTATCATACTCGAATTTAGCTCATTTTTAAGTGTAACTCAGAAACCACTAGTCGAAACACGATAAAATTTATAAGGGACTACCTTGAAATCATGACTTAGATCAAAAATAACTATCAAGATTTGTTGGTTATTGACCGAATAACCGAACCACATACATGCAGAAAAACATACAGTCGTAACTGGAATTCACAAGTTTTGTAGTCAGTTAATTAAGGTAAATCGTCAATAGAAATATATTTTTTTTAATTTCAATTAAATTTTATAATACTTTTTATTTGCGTGGTATACTATGAAGAGCGTAGGTATTTATAACATAACGCAATTTTTTGTATACCTATTCCTAGAGGCGAGGTGCAAGTTTATTTTATGCTTCGATCGATCGAGGGGTTAGCTTACACGCCTAATAAGCCGCAAGGCTCGGGTTTGGTTTTTCATAAGACACGGGCACGCACTTATGTGTTGAACACTTTAGGCTGGTTTTAGTTTTACGCGGGCCGTCGGTACGGATCGCTCCGCGTATCCCGATTCACACTGATCGCCGTCGTCGATACACGGTCGTCCGTACGGACCCGTCCGCATTACTCTAAAACGCTTCTACAGTTTAATACAGATCAGTACGCACGGAGCGATCCGTACTGACGGCCCACGTGAAATTATAACCAGCCCTAAACTAGATATCTGCAGTTCTGGGTCTAGGTGTTTCATTTAATTTCTTTTAATATCCGCTTAATTATCTTATTTTTTTTGAAATTTAAAAAATATATCGCTCTTTTGTGTCAAGCCGACGAATGCTCTAACCATTTGTGTTACTAAGAATTCAAATCCTCTGGCGATTTTTTTTTTTTTTTTGTTAATATTGAAACACATTTGATATCACTTCATACCTACTATCAAAAGAGAATTGACATTTTATAATGACCATAACTTTCATTACTCTCAAAGTATTTTAATTTGTACACTTGCTCTGCAATTTGGATAAATTTTTAAAAGTTTTATAAAAAAGGAAAATTTCACCTTTGATAGAACTTGAACCTGCAGCCTGTGCTCTAGCCCTTTGTTAGAAATTTACTTAAAACTATAGGTACTGCTTATCAAAGATTTTAATAAGACATACAATTTTAAATTGAGATTAAGAACGAAAATGAGATCCAAACAGATTTGTAGCTTGCAAATAAGCAAATAAAAAATAAGGTTTACAAAGTTATAATTCCACAAAATTCCTAAAAATATGCAGGTAATTGAGAGAATTTTCAACAAAGTGAAAATTCTTTCATTTCATTAAAATGGCTTGCAACTTTTCGAATTTATATAACGAAAAGGACAAACTCTCTAATGTGCTTGCATAATAACTTAGTATTTACTGTTTTATACACTTTAGTTTCTTATATTTATTGGCACTGACCTTGGCTAGCAGGAAATGTTAAACGCATTGAGCTTTATTAAAAAATAATAAACTTTATGAAATAATTAGCTAGTACGTATGTCTCCACTCACGGTATCAATTCATAATAAAAACAGATGAGGATATAACAAGGCCCTACTGTTATATTCTTAACCAACCTTGCGTGATCGTGAATTATATCAATCCTTATTTTCAAAGATTTTATTATGATATTGGAAGGCAAACAAGCAGACGAATTTCCTGATGGTAGGAAATTCAAGCCACCTAGATACACCAAAGGTGGTAATGGTGAGTTGCCAACCTGAGGCCGGGAATCGAGCAATAGTATGTTTACCGGCTATTTTATCCTCCGAATCGGAATACGTTAACGGCAAACACTGAGGTTATGGCGAAAGGAATAGGTAAGACGGTGGTACCAATCAGGGCGAGTCGCTGCAAAACTCTACCACCCAGTAAGATGTCACGGAGTTGGTGACGGTATGCCTGTAAGCCTATGCTCGCCTTTTAAGATCTGCCTGGCAGGAAGGCAAATGGTCTATCTTTCAGAACCTCACAAATAAAATTATCGTACAAAATATTTTTTTTCAACTTAACTCTGCAAAAACGATGCAATTTCCGTACTGTGTTACGCATAAACTATCCTAGTAAGTACTTAGCTTTATTGAAATGATATATAATACTATTAATCGGCTCGTTGCGACTCGTCACAGGAATTGATAATGACAAGAGCTCGATGAATGACATTTCATGAAAGAGCTATACTTTTTGCAGCTTCTGTCCCCGGGGCTAATACTTTTTCATGAAAAGACGAAAAACAATAGATTCTCGAAGGGATTGTAAATGAGGTAATATTCTCAATAGATAATTTGTTTATTTTTCGACACACAACAATTTGTTCCAATTAGTTTTAATACGAAGGGCAAATCTGTCTAGAAAAATTGGGAGAGTTTTAGATGCAGTGATATGAAGCTATTTTTGTTATAAATCGGAAATATTGCATTTCATTAGGAGCAGTAAGTAGGGTTTACTTTTGAATCTCGATTTCATGCAAAATGGCAAGTGGCATCGGGTTTGTGTCATATTGTAATAGTTAACGCAATGCCAGTGAATCATTAAAATTGAGTCATTAAGAAATAGTACATTAATTTATCGAATCGTTGAATTTTTTAGAACTAAATGTTAAAAAATCACTAGTATTGTGTTTTCGATTACAAAATGATACAATTTCAGTTTCAATTTCCAAAAATCGAGATTCAAAAATAACAGGATCGCGTTGGTCTGCTTTAAATGTTATATCCGTATGTCTGCTTTAAATATTATATTCTTTTATTACCGACAAACTCGCCATTTATATTATGTCATTTGTTTTGTTAACTGACTCCAGAAATGGAGGAGATTCTCAATTCGACTGCATGTATTTTTTTATGTATGTTACGCATTACGCCGTTAATCGCTAACCGATTTTGATGATCCTTTTTTAGATAGATAGGTCATAGTTCGGAGGTGGTCCCATATTCATTTTATCATGAACCAATGAGTTGTTTTGAGTTATTCTTAATAATGCTTAAAATTTTCAGTTGTCATCATTTTTTTGAAGTGAAAATAAAAAGAAAAAAAATACAAATTGCGATTTTGGTATCCAATCAAATAGTTGGAGTCGCTTTTTGCAGTTTTACGGCGCTTATTTTTATTGTTCTTGTTGTATTATATGCATAGAATAATATACATATTATATTTGCGAATGGAATAAGGGATATAGTTCGTAATGAGGTGGCATCAGAGGGTTCAATTTCTCAATTTTCCCCGTAAATCTGAGTTTAACGATAAACTCTTATCACCTTGATCTGTAATATCTGCAACTTTGTTACACAATAAGCCAGTAACGCAAGAATGTACATTTGATATCGTTTTACAATTCCCTGGATTACAATTTTTATTTTTATTTTAAACTAGCTTCGACTTCGTACGGGGCTTTAAAAATACCTATCACCTATATTCATTAACTTATTTTCAATATGATCCTCTAGTTTCGTAGCTTATTCAGTGCAAGTAAGAAATCAAGTACATATTTCTTTTATAAAACATTATCGCATATACATTGAATTTAGAATGGATATTTGTAACTGGATCACACCAAAGCGGCCACTTTAATGTACCTACTTGGATAAAATTGAAAGGACAATTGCGATAAATTTACTGTGAGACAGGCGTCTTTAAACATGGTATTTCTGATTTTGATTAGTCGAGCAATTTTTGACCTCATTTTATTTAAATTAATTAATAATTAGGTAGGTTTCGTTTTGGCAAAACATGTGAGGGTTTTTATTAGACAAATTGACAAAAAGTATCTATTACCTCGAAAAGTCTGTTATTAATTTTAATTAAAAAAATGTGATTCGTCAAGCTTTATTTTTGTTTTTTTCTCTAATAAACTAAAAAACAATTTTCAATTACAATATAATATATAATTGATTATTGAGCCTAACTATGAATACTGTTTTTTTATATGATAATACCTTCCTGACCTTCTCCTGACTATAACTAAAACAATAAAAAAGTATTAGCCAAATTTGTCCGTCCATTCACATTCATTCATTTGGAGGATTATTTGCCACAACAGTTACACTGCTTATGCGGAATTAGCAAAATAAAGGCTTATTTTACATCCATCCATTCAAGTTGATACGATGACTAAGGAAAATGGGGATTCATTTTTATTTATAAGTAGAAGGTATATTAATGGACCTATAATTTTAAAATAAAAAGTTCTTAATGTATGCAGTTCCTTAAGCTAATTTTAGATAATGTTAGCGAAATAGAAATGCATAATTGGCAAATGTTCATTTTCAAATTATTGTTCTTTCTTAATTCAATATTTTTAGTTACCTATATTCTGTAAAATTTGTCTTTCTAGAAATAAAAAAAATA
>NJDC01004022.1:63575-108705 GCA_002245475.1 Calephelis virginiensis
ATACAAAACACTTCATTTGACAGCGATTCGATGTACACTCATCCATTTTGAGTTGGTAACTGAGTTACATAATCGCCCCCCCGGTCATCATCAACATGACCACTGGTGGTAAAGTGGTGTGCAGCAACTTGCCCGGGGAGGGATCCATCGCCTTATTCTTGCCGCTATGACAAGTATGCTCCGGTACAGAGAGTAGGGTAGCGGTAGACTTGCACAATAGTCTAACACCCCGGTCACAGGACAGCGACACACTCACATCTATGGTGTCTATAAGCTGCGGTTATCTCTTGCCAACAGGGAGCCGCGAGCTTGTTTGCTACATTTTGCCATAAAAAACATCTTTACATCTGTTGTTACCTACTACTTATATTCTCAAAATGAAAATCTGTTGAAATAAATGTCAATTTCCATGTAAAGTCAGTAAAAATGGTTAGTAATGCGTATTATATGTGACGGAGTACATAAGTAAGGAGATTAAAACAGCCCACTGCTTTCAAAGTGAGAGCTCTCGTCCTACAATATTATAATCTAAGAGCTTTAGGGAGGTGCCACCCCGTTCTCTATCCTTGTTCAACCTAAGTACGCACAGATGCTATCGTCTCACTCGTACACGTTGCAAAAAAATCATTTAGGGTATGAAAGGTGTATATCATTAACTTAAATAATTATATGTCGAAGAAGCGGTGGCGGCGAGTGTGAAGCTCAATCCGTCGCGTTAGCGTTCAAAACTGGATGTAGTTTAGGGCTTTGGATTATTACATCGGCTTCTGACGGCGGATAGTTTCTGATTACAGTTTCGAATAATGTAGTGCTCGTGGAGTGACTGCTTTCATTGGGGAATATTCCGCGCTCAGCTAAAGCGCGAATTATTTTTTTCTGGCGCATTTTATGCCCTTTGCCTCTAGTGCTGGCTGTTATTGTAATTATAATCGATATAATGCGATTCCTTCAATATACCTGCGAGTATACAATTTCAATTTCGAAGGTAGGTTATTTTCGATATAGTAAAAAGATGAAACACCTCTACACGATTATGTTCCATCATCCGATCCTGGAAAAACCTAGTAATGAAGATTCCTAAATGATTCTACTAGAACAAACTTCAATGGGGTTGAACTTTAATCTCGATTTCGTGCAAATTTTAAATTTGATAGTCATTATTTATCATATTAGTCATATTTTGGTACTCTTGAACACAATTCTAGTGAACTAGTGGGCGTCCATTGGTCGAAATTTGACCATAATACATTTTAATATCTTGTTGATAAGAACGCCATCTTCATATATCAAGACCAACTACTTTGTTTCCAAACTTTTTAGTCGCCATCTGTGATCTTTTATCGTTATCATCAATATATTTGTTTGAATGTGTCAAACGCATGGTAGTGTGGGTAATGTTTTATTTGTTGATTTAACGTTCTTTATAAGCATTAATATTGAAAATATTAACGTTTTGCCCTTCTTCTAGACATAAACTATAAGTGTGCCAAATTTCATACTCCTTCGTTCGCGCAATTTACGTAAAAAGGGGTCCAAAGTTTTGGCATCTCGTATAAATATATAGATGATTAGCATGTAATGAAAAAGTGAACTAAATGTTAATTATCCTCTAGGTGCTGTGTAGAAGTGTTCCAATTTCTATTTTCCTGAAATCGAGATTCAATAGTAACCCTACAGTCCAGTCGGAAGAGTCTTACTGAATTGTAATAAGTAGTTCAACTGCAGATACGGTTTTTCTATTTATGAAAACAATTTATATTAATAATTAATCCTAGTGTACAAATATACATTAAACATTTACACAGTATACCCTAAAGTAGATTATCTCTAGAAAGATATCTATCATAGTGTTATAACTTTGCGCCAAAAACAAATACAATCGACTTGGTGTACACAAAAGTGATCTAGGAGATACATGGAGAAAATATAGTTGAATTGACTTAAATATAGAAACTTTTTTGCAGTCGACTCTTTATAAAAAATAAACATATAAATCTAGAGCACGGGAGTGCCCCCGCCAAGACGAGTATAGCAAAGCGCGAGGGCGCTAACTATCCTTTCTCTCGATGACGATATGACTTACGACATTTATGATTAATTACCGTTTGCTTTAACGAAATCGGGTGATAAGTTGATGCAAATCAATTGAATTTGTAATATTCGTTAAAAGTTATAAAAATTAATAAAATGGTTTAGTTAAAATATTTATTACAACTTGTAAATTTATTTATTAGAAAAATCATGTTATGATTAACAGGCTTATTCATAAACGTTGTTTAATTTTTAATCACCAATTTAAATAATGTTTAAAAAAATGTTTATTCATAAACGCTATTTAGAGTTAATCATTTGTTTAAATAAGAGTACTTAAACACCTGTCACTTTAAACAACCTCGGACCCTTGTTTAAAACCTTAATCAACAAAATGGCTGACTAAATTTCAAACAGCTGATTTTATATGCAATGACAAAATGCAACAAATAGCCATTTAAAATGGCATATTTGTGTATTCTTATGAATTTTCTATAATACACGCATTGAAATATTTTGATTTCGTTGAACTTTGGACAATTTTAGACGGAATATATTGGATTTTAGAACAATATAAGACTATAATAACATGTTTTATTATGGATATGGCCTGACTCTATGAAGAAACGAATAGTTTTCCAGAGCATTTTTTATGATATTGGAAGCAAAAAAGTAGACAGATTTTCTGATGGTGAGAATTTCACGCCGCCTAGAGACACCAAAGGTGGCAATGGTGAGTTTCCAACCTGAGGCTGGGATGTTAAGCCCCGAGCAAAAGTAATTTTACCGGCTACTTTATTCTACGAACCGGAACAATTCAATAGCAAGCGCTGACGTTATGGCGGCAGGAATAGGTAAGGCGGTGGTACCAATCCGGGTGAGTCGCTGCGAAACTCACCTAGTGACAGTAAGCCTATGCTCGCTTTTTACGCGGACAGGAAACTAACAGGAAGGTAGATGGTCTATTCTACAAAGGAACTCGAACCAACGCGAGGGAAAATATTACAGAAATGACATCATTTTATATTTAGCTTAGTAACATAATGTAGATGCATTAAAAAACATTATTTTTGAAATGCAGTGTATCAGTTCAAACGTTTTGTGACTATGTTGCATCAACTTTTGTTTACTCTAATAAATTTAATTTTATTGTAGTACAATACGAATAGTACTGAAGTTCGGCATCACATTTTTTTAAAAACGCCAACAAGTTGCATAGCCCAAGCCCAGCCAATGCCCAGCACATTAGCAGGTGCCAGGTAGATAGTTATAGACAAGGAATATAAATACTCTTTAGCAAGAGGCTATAGATGTCCGACACCGTATTCAGAAACAACGATGTTGACAACGGATGACAATTGACAATTATTTAACTCACTTTTAGCAAAAGAAATACGCATACAGCCACATTTCTACCAAACCTACCAAGTCAAACAGTATTTAACTAAGCATTGTCAAAATGTACTTTATGAATAACAAATTTTTAAACAATGTTTAAGGCATAATCAAATGATTAGTTAAGCAACGTTTAGGAGGTTATTTAACTATTTTTTATGAATAAGGCAGTAAGTTATAGAAAGAAAAAAAAAGAAAGAAAAAATATTCATTTGCGGATAATGAGTGTTACAAAGACGTTACAATTATTTAGGCGTTCCTACATATTCTATCAACTTGTGGTGTGCAAATATGCAAGAAATAATACCTTTTCAAACAATAAAATATTATTGCGAATCGAACAATTCGTTAATTAATTATAGACTAATTTACATTTTGACTTTTACCCCTTTCCCACGGAAATCCCTATAGTGAGTGCGGTACAAAATAACCTAAACATTTCCCGGGCTATAAAGCACCTACAAGTCCAATCTCGTTATCTTCAGATCAGTGTGTTTGTCAGGCAGACACACAAAATTCTAGACATACTAAAAATGTGTTCTTCTGCCCCTTTTCAGTGGCCTACACCTTTTTTTAAATGCCATTATTGTACAGAATTAACTCTCCAGTTTTGTTATAACGTAAATATAGTTTAGTTGCTGCCCTGTTTAAAGTTATTTAGTTTATGCAAAAAACCGCTCAGATATCAGGACGAAAAGTAATGCAGTTTTGAACAGATAAAAAGATTAGACGTGTTTTGTTGTGCGATTTTTTATTGTTATCACAAAGGAAGCAAAGAGTTTTTATCACATCTTCTAAAAAAGGAATCAATTGATCTAAAACGCTTGAAACTCTTAAACTTAAACTCTCTAAAACTCTTGCCGAAGTAAAAACAATGTTTCTGAGTGCTTTAAATTTTCCAATTTCGATCGTGAGGATGCCAAGGACGACTCTCTCTCTCTCTCTCTCTCTCTCTCTCTCTCTCTCTCTGAACTCCCGAACACATCAATCGATAACAGAAGATATAGTAGAAGGTGTGTAGAAAATTATTTTGAAAAACCGTCGCATCACTGTAACAGAAGTTGCCTAAATGTTGGAAATTGTGTCATGTAATTTTTCAGGTAACTTCTAAATTTTATTCAAAATATTTTCTGGTCTCTGTTCAGGACGAGCTTTTCTGGTAAAAAAAACCACACAACAATCATGCCTCAGCCACCACATTTACCGTGTTTTGCCTCCTACGTCGTTTTCCAATTTATAAAACAGAAAGAAAACAATGAAAGATATACATATATTATCACATACTCATATATTATCCTACTAAGATATTTTAATAATTATAATTGTACCTGTTTTTTTTCACACTTTACTAGTATATTTTTATTTATTCGTTCTAAGTATAGCTATAGTTAATTGTTTTGTACACGATGCCTTCCATTTTATTTTCACAGCTTAATTTTTTTTGGGTTGGCTGGAAGAAATTTCTTTTGTTAGAGATAAGCTCGCCTTTTGTGCATTTTTAACTTCTCGTGTATTTTGTGTATTTTAGTTTTTGTGTGCAATAAAGTGTTAAATAAATAAAGATAAGATTTGCAACGATTGAGTAAATAGTAACTGCATCGCCGGAACCACTCAAGGCTCTATCAAAAAGTGCTTAAGAGAAGTGCTCTGAGGATAGCAAAAGGTGTTGTCTTAAGTTTGTTGTATCTGAGGGGGTTACTTTGAAAGCGACAATATGAATATTGATGAATAAGTTACTTTTTGCCTTAAATTTAAAAAACCCTTTAGTACCGTAATGTTGACAACAGAAACTCTTGCAAAAAGTAACGATATCAAAAACGTAAACAAACAATGACAACCAAATTTAATATAAATAATATTGTATTCATTTAGATTTTACTAACATAAGGATTGAGATCTGTTTGGTTGCCAAGGTTTTTGCAGAAAATTCAAATTACAAGAACTTATAATTGAAAATTCAGATTAAAAAAGATTTTTTCATTATTGAATAAATTACTTTTTTAATGTACTAACTTATTAATTCAATATTAATATCTTCACAGCCGTGTCCCCGAAGAGGTAGGATGAGGAAAAAACGCTGAAGGCAATTTAGTTCACAATGCGGTAGGTAGCAAACCTATCACCAAAAAGGTTTGGCTTTGCAATAAATCTAATCTTACTAGGTATTTATTTTTAATACCAACCACAAAACGAGGAAGTATCCTTAATTGTGTACTATTATTATTACTATTAATTATATCTTAACGATAACGATAAGTGCATAAGGAATATGTACTATATAGTTTGGACGTAAAAACTAACCAAAGCAAATCTTATATAAAAGAATTTGACATCTAGAAATATCTCAACCCTTAATTTTCGACTTAACTTTATTTTTGTGTATTGATAGTTTTGATGGGCACATATATTAATATAGACATTTTGATATTTTAATGTTTGTTTGTAACTCAGTACTTCAACATTAAAATAAATTGTTTCGTGTTTTCGATAATTTGAAAAAATAATGCTGCAATCCTTCCTCCTTGATAAGGAGAAAAAGGGTTAAATAGGTCATGTCATTACTAACAAGATCACTGGTGGTGGAGTGGTACAACTAGCCTAGGAAAGAATCCACCGTCTTGCCAATTAGTGCCGCCATAATGTACAGATCTTGTTCCAGTCCTAGATAGAATAGAGTTGCCCTTTCCTAACTCCATCATGACAACGTCTTGATCGCGTCCGGAGAGTAGGGTAGAAGTGCACACTCGGCCTAACACCCTGACCACAGGATAGTGTGGCAGCTATAATGTACATGGTCTCTATAGGCCACGATTATCTTACACCGTCAGGAAAGCCTATACCTACTTGTTTGCTGCCTCATCGTATAAAAAATAGTGATCAGTAAACCGATTTACACAACGGACTTAAGATGTTAGGCTCAGGTTGGTGTATAATATAGATTCGAGTCTTTAGCTGGATGCATATTAAATTGCATCAAAATTAGTTCAGCGATTTAGCCGTAAAAGAGAATCAGATAGATAGACTTTCGCATTAATGGTATGTATGAACGTTCTTTCTTTCTTTAGGTTTTGGCAATCTCGTTAGTATTTTGCCATTAGTCAAGTAAAAATTTGCATCAAATTTTATATCAATTATAATTAGTCATCAGTCATAAGTCGTCAGTAAGTCATGTCAGGCTCTTGGGTAAAGCGGTGGCCTTTTTACACAAGCTCATGTAATGAGATTTGGCGGCAACGAGGAAATATACGATTCGCTAATTTCTTCATGATTATTTCATTTGTGCTCTTTCACCGAACAAAATTGTACAAAATGCCACCAAAATTGACTAATTTCACTCAAAATTAACACGAATTACAATAATAATGAAACAACTTCGACCATCTTTTCTCTCGATGGCGCCAAAACCTGTATGAACGTTATGCATGCAAAATGACAACAAAAAAATCGATTACTAATCGATTTTCTAATGTAATCGATAATGTTCCGGAAAATCCGTCCAACTCTACCGGTGTCGGTCTCAAGTACAATACGTAGCGCAAATGAAGCCAGCAAGTACGTGGAGCTCCTCAAAGCGTCCGGCTGCAATTACTCGACGCTACATTTTTGGCGCTTAATCAGTTTGCATACATTTGGTTTTGTTAACAACATTTACATATCATTTGAGACCGCCTTTGATCTTAGCGCTTAATGAACAATTCAGGTAAACACCAGTTTTATTATCATAATTTGGTTAACTCTTGAATAATAGTTCTAAAGAATTATATAATGATGTTTTTGACTTAGGGATGTGACGCTGCAGTAGAGATCCGCAACGTTTCGATCGGACTGCCAACACCAGTCTATTCCTTCATTGTCGTATGTTCCTGCCTGTTAGTGTTGAAGTTAGGGTAGTGGGTAAACTAAATAAAATGTCAACGCACTGCATCAACTATGTTAATTCAATATTTTGTTAATTAGATGAAAACGAAAGGAACAAAGCGTTTGTATATATGTCCATTTATTAGACAAGAAGTAATATATAAATACTGAGTTTAGAGTCAAAGTCACTAGAAAAACATATGTTGAACTGGGCAGTTTAGATCGTCCATGTTGAAATGACGCGGCCCAATATCTCATTTATGCATACGAGACACAATTATATAATTATAGTATGTACGCAACACAAATAAAACATTTCTGTTTTTGGACGTTCAGTTACGTGTTACATTCTAAAAAACTTCTTCAGATTTGTTGCTCTACTTTTTTTTAGGAAAATGGAAGGTAAACAAGCAGACGGATTTCCTGATGGTAAGAAATTCACGCCGCCTAGAGACACCAAAAGTGATAATGGTGAGTTGCCAACCTGAGACCGGGATGTTATGCCTCGAGCAAAAGTTTGTTTACTGGCTACCTTATCCTCCGAACCGGAACACGTTAACGGTAAGCATTGGACGTTATGGTAGGAATAGGTAAGGCGGTGGTACCAATCCGGAGGAATCGCTGCGAAACTCAACCACCTAGTAGGATGTCACGGTGTTAGTGACGGTAAGCCTATGCTCGCCTTTTACGAGCTGCCTGCCAAACTCGTTGGCACGTCATTTCAAATTATACGAGCGACCTCTACTGAACGTTTACAATTTTTTTATTTGTTTTTGTATGAAAGTTAGAGACAACTTAAAACTTTTTACAAGTTTTTATTTAGATTCACCAGTCCCGTTGCTTGTAACGGGATGTTGCAAATCGAAATCACAAATAATGTTAACATTCGCCTTGCTACTAAACTCTTGGAGTAACAACTTGGAGAGTAAATTGATATCACATAAAAAATACCATTCTTCCATTTTAGTCAAAGATTTACTTGTTACTTCGCTCTTACAACATTTTCATGTTTGTTTCTGATGAGAAGGGTAGATTCATCATTAATTAAGATGGAACTGTGATTGAAAGCATCATGCAGATCATTTGTATAGATTAATTAGCCTCTGTGGTCTAGCGGTTCAGTTGTTGGACTTGACTGCATGAGGTCCCGGGTTCGAATCCCGGGTCGGGCAACAAATTAAAGAAAATTAGGTTTTTCCAATTTTCTCATAAAAAAATGTTGCTCGGGATTGGAAATGTGCCTGGTTGGCGATAGGCTTGCCACCTATCACATTATGGGACTTAGTGTCTGCGGCTAGTTGTGGGTACCCTGGTTGTGCCTCTGCCTACATTTTCGGGAATTATGATAAAAAGTACTGGTTTTCAAACACTAAACTAAACTTTGTATTAGAAGTAACATTCTTGTTTAGTGTTAGAACTACGTGTATAAAAAACAGAACATCTAATCTAAGATGAATATTTGTTCATCATTAGAAGACATAGTAAAAGTTACCATAGGAACAGCTCAGTAGTCTATGCTCGGTCCAGTGCATTATTTTACGTATGCTAATCCTCCTCCTTGTGTCGCATTCGTCAATCCTGAGGGTCTTGACCTCCCGTAGGTAGAATTTTATCACGGATGATCTTCCGCCATCTCGGCCTGTCTTCAGCATCTTGCATCGCGAAATCACCGGGCGGCGGTGAAATAACCCGTATACTCCATCTCATCTTTTTCATGGAGTGGTGCCCAGTGACCCTGAGGAATTAAATCTCCTCAAAAAAGATTTGGGAGCCCACCGGTACTATAATACTCCCAGGAAAACCCCCCTATGGAACGTATGCTAATAACCTTTAAATAAGCCACTGCACTGTTTTTCAATTTATAGATCATAGCTGCCTAGTTGTGGCAACTAAAGATGGTAGACTTGGGTATTTTTTTCATTACAAAGTGATTTTACAGAAACTTGCAAATGGTATCATGATGTTAGATTAATGCTCAATTCTGATAAAAAAAAATCACATATTCTCTCAAGTCACAACGTAGCAAGGACAATATAAACTTCCCCGTGGTGGTCGAGGCTCCTTTGCAGAATAGACCATCTGTCTTCCTGCCAGGCAGCTCGTAAAAGGCGAGCATAGGCTTACCGTCACTACCCTGACATCTGACTAGGTTGTAGAGTTTCGCAGCGACTCCCCAGGATTGTTACAACCGCCTTACCTATTCCTGGAGCCATAACGTCATGACGTGTTCCGGTTTGGAGGGTAAGGTAGCCGGTAAACTTACTTTTGCTCGAGGCCTAACATCCTGGCCTCAGGTTGGCAACGCATCATTTCCACCTTTGGTGTCTCTAGACGCGTGAATTTCTTACCATCAGGAAATCCGTCTGCTTGTTTGCCTTCCAATATCAGAGTACTTACATTCCCACACGTCATTATGTACGTCTAGCTGTGTAAACAAAGAGCAAGCAACTACAGTAATCTTTTGCAAATAAGTATATAGAAAATGGATGCGACAATTAGTAAAGAGCAACTTCAGTATTTTGAGTATTGAGTCCTGATAAACATAAACAAGGCGTTGGTCGAAAGTGTCATATCCTTTACCCTAAGTAAGCACGGTAACTCATACGAACGAACTTCTTTTTTATTTTTATTTTTTTTATACAAGAGGAGGCAAACGAGCAAGTGGGTCACCTGATGGAAAGTGATCACCGCCGCCAACGGACATCCGCAACACCATGAGTATCACAGATGCGTTGCCGACCTTTAAGGAATGAGTACGCTCTTTTCTTGAAGGTCCCTAAGCTATAATTGTTTGGGAATACCACCGTCAGTAACTAATTCCACAAAGATATTGTGCGAGGTAAACTTACTTAAGTTCATTCGTTCGATGGTTAAAAACAAAAAAAATGTAATGACAACCTTCTATAACTATTTAAATTCTGCAGTATAATACCAACACACAAAAAAGGATAGATGGACGCTAATTTTAGAACAATTTTTCAGGACCGAGATTCAACCCAATAAAATTAATGCAATCCTTAAAAAATCATGGAAAAATAAAATACTAGTAGTGCAAACTTAAAACTAACTCAAATATAGTAATTCAACCCTTTACGGAGAGACCATCTTAATTTATAATTCTCAGTGTAATTAATAAACTCGCCAAGGAGATTAAAACTTGACACAAAAACATAAAATATTAACAAATTAATATTTATTTAAATTGTTTACTTTTACTCTGTGAAATCTTAATATATTACGAGTGGTTAAAAATCACGAACATGTTGTAACCCATTAGTTATTATTATTGTTAATCTCTTTATTCCTATTTTCCCTTTAAGCATGTTAAAGCTTAATGTATACAACATAAAAAAACAAAGCATACTTATAACACGCAAAAACATAAAATATTGGAACATGCTGTATTAGTGAGTACACTTCAATAGGTATAGCTCACGATCTGTCGTAATACTAGGTATGTTATGATATGTATTGTATCAACTAATACATAAAACTGCATTTTGGTGTTTAAAAAAACAGACTAAACTCTGGTCTTTGAACTCGGGTCTTCAACAGCTTTCATACCTAATTTCATTAAAATACATTTTTATTTATTCTTTATTGTATAATATAAACACAAACATAAGATACAGAACAAAAATATAACATAAAATGTACGAATGGCGGTCTTATGGCGTTATTCCGTGATTTAGTCGTGAAAGAATAATATTCAGACTGAAAAAAAATTCCACCTTTCCCATTTATAACATTAGTATCCAAATTTTGAGAGAGAGTTGGGAATCGATAACACTCTCTATTTGCGAAATAGTAAAAATTAAAAGGTTTACGGTAGACAATTAAAAGTATACGGTAAACAGAGTTAAATTTAATCAGCTTTTAATGTTAATGTTTTGGTAATAATTAATTTAACTTGTTATAAATATAAATAATTGGCTTAAAAGTTAAAGTATATGTAATTAAATAATATTTTTTATAAAGTTTAAAATATTTGCACACCAAAATATGGTATAATATGTTGATATACTTAAATATTTTGGTAACATCCCATTTACACACATATTCCGCAAATAAACAATTTTCTTTGTTTCTTTCTTTAAAAAAATGAAAATTATTATTTTTATCAGACGTAAAATACAAAATGCAATTGGAACGGATCGCAATCATGACTCGTACTAGGTAAAAGGTAGCGTAACAACGAGAGAAATATTAACGCGAACTATTTTGAATGAATGTTTGTAAAAGAAAAGATTACAATTTGGTAATTAATACTTAAAATAAACTGTTATTTTAGCCTTAACACCCTTGTACCAAAATTTGTCAGTTGTTTTTAAAGTAACCCTGTATAATATGAATATGTAGATTACCTACTAACTTTTTTAAAAGATTGTGAAGTAGGATTATTGCTTCCCACGCTTCCTGCCGCAATAAAGTTCTCACAACTGACTTGTTCCACTTTGAAGCATAGAGTAGCCGGTACATGGAACACCTCGTTGGCCAAGGGGTTAGCGTACGCATCTAACTTAACCGACTAACTGTGAGGCTCGGGTTCGATTTGAATTAACTGCCTGTTGACTCGTTTGTGTTGTAGCTTGTGCTTGAAGAGAAGGCTGAAATAATTTTGATGATATTTGATATTACGAATTCATCTTAAGAAATTCAATTCAGAATAGACTATTTGCCTTCTTGCCAGGCAGTACAAAAAAGGCAAGCATAGGCTTTTCCTCACTAACACCATAACATTTAACGAGGTGGTAGAGTTTCGCAGTGACTCGCCCGGATTGGTATCACTGCCTTACCTTTTCCTGCCGCCATAAAGTCAGTGCTTGCCGTTGATGTGTTGCGGTTCGGAGTATAGCCAGTAAACTTACTTTTGTTTCAGGCGTAACATACCGGCCTCAGGTTGGCAACACACCACTAACACCTTTAATGTCTCTTGGCGGAGTAAATATCTTACCATCAGGAAAACTGTCTAAATGTTTGTTTTCCATAAGATGTCATTCATGTTTCATAAGAAAAAAGTAGAATATCTGAACCTATATCGACTTTTACCGTGCTCATAATACAATGAAAAATATTTTATAACAAATTTAGCTTGTAATAAAATATATTAAAAATGGATTACCCAAAAATATCCTAAATAGAATATTTAAAAAATACTTTTGAAAAAATAATTTTTCGTTTTTACCATTTTTGCAGACAATCAAAGAGTATATAATTACTACGTAATAAGAGGCGGGACTTCCATAGATAAATAGCAAACCCAAATTTGTATAAAGTTTACTTGAAAAATTATAACCCGTATAATTGGAAAGTAAGTCTAAAGGCATCAGATATAAGGCAACTAGTGTCATATGATTTGGGCGAATAAAAAACATAGCAAACTTATTTTTTTTATTTTTTTATATGAAAGTTGCGCCAAACTGCAGACAATCTAACTTCAACTCGTACGCAATAAAACAGCGCTCAGGTTGACATATATATTTTTTCTATTAACCAATTAAGTGAAAGTAACCTGCCTGTTCATACATGGCATCCCAGAAGTTCGTTAAGATAAAATACAGGCGACCCAACGCGAACGTCTGCAAATTCTATACGTCGGGTAAAATTTTATTAGTATCTTAATATTGCAACATTTAAATGAAAAATCTTTATAAAATATGTTTATAAAATATGTTAAAAATAAAAAAGTATCTTCACGCCCATATCCCTGAAGAGGTAGGCAGAGGCACAACCAGGGCACCCACGACTAGCCGAAGACACTAAGTCCCACAATGTAATAGGTGGCAACCCTATCGCCAACCGGGCACACATCTAAACCCGAGCAACGTTCCTTTTATTAGAAATTGGAAAAACCCAATTTTCTTTTTGTTACCTGATCCGGAATTCGAATAACTGAACAAGTCCAATAACTGAACCGCTAGACCACAGAGGCGACTTTAAAGAGGCGATATGTTTCATTCGTATATTAGCTCAGCGAAGGTCGATTTAAGTTTAGATCATAGACCATAAAGCCGAATAGCAGAATGACTATTACAATTCACAACGTTTGAAAAATACGCGCCACGGTCAACAGGCCATCAAATGCTTGAAGAAAATATAATCACGTTACAAAACATAACTCAAGGCAACATTTTCAGTATCTAGTTTAAATTATAAAATACATATTTTATACTGACTAATATATCTACTATACTAGTAATTATCCTTTATCACCATTATGTCTCATTTCCTGCGTTTTTACATTCAATACATTACTTTACAAATATTATTACCACGAGCCAACGAGCAACCTGGAGGCTCGGGTTCGATTCTCGCCTATCATTTGTGTTATGAACATTTAGATGTTTGCATTTCCAGGTCTGTGTATTTACTAAAAGTATTTTGATATCTATTTAAGTATTTCGGTGTATAAGTATCATTAAGTAACATCCATAACACAAGTATATACTTTGGTTAGTTAGGGGCTAGATTAAATTTGGGTGCCTAACTTGACCAGAGATATTTATTAATACTCTTACTATTGGAGCATGCTCCATGATGCTCGTCATGCCGAACGGGAGTACTAAGCTCAAAAACTTTCAAAAAACAAGTCATCTAAGTTTATTAGCCATTACAACGACTTGCCTGAGATAAATCATTGGAGACACGTTAGTATGACTATAACAATTGTTCTTTTAGCTATTAGACGCTACTAGCACGAATAAAAATATAAACGTCACTTGACCTTTTGATTCTCCACCTAATCAACAAATTTAAATAAGTTCCCTAGTTGTTGGAGTGACAATACTTTCGGCATCCTGGGCTCCCCTACCATTCTGTATATGTGTTATAACAATGTGATAGTGTTTTGTTTTATGAGAAAATGATAATAAATAAATAATTAAAACTACTATTTTGTGCTATGTGGATATCACCCAGTTCAATATTGCATTTATTCTACCTAGTCAACGCAAGTACATGTTCAATTTATTAACAGCGCACTGTGATAAAAAGTGGGCCTTATGTGAAAACCAAGTATCTAATAGTACCTACATAAAAACATCGAAATGGCTGTACTATCAATACATATTATAAAACAAAGTCCCCTGCCGCGTCTATTGGTATGTCTGTTCGCGATTTTCTCGAAAAGTACTGAACGGATTTTCATTCGGTTTTCAACAATAGATATAACAATTCTTGAGGAAGGTTTTAGTGTATAGTAAGTTTATGTTTTGTACAAACCAATGATATTACAATGATATTAGTTCAATATGTCAGCAAAAAATAAGCCGATCGGGAGCTTTCCTCGAAAACGCTGCCAAAACCTTTTGAGTTTTAACAAAACAATGTATGTGGGATTTTTCCTCTTTGATAGATTTAAAAAAAAGTTAGCGGTGGTATATGTCTATCTTTAAAGAATAACCCACAATAACCGTTTTTTGCGTTTACTTAATTTCATTCATTCATTTCATTTCATTCAAAAAAATGAAATGACTTAAAACAGTAAAATGAAGGGTTACTTTAGAACATATTTTTAACAATACAGTATTAACCCTTAATCAAATAAATCTGTTGGATACGTTGCGCGTGTAATTTAGATCAAAATTGCCTTTTACACTATCAGAAAAAAATTAACTACTAATGAGTTATCAAAAAGTTAAAATCTCCGGGCGCAAAAAAAAATATCGTTAAAGCGTAGCAAAGACGTGCGCGCATACTGCATCCTGACTTCCTGACATCCAGACATACTCACAAACTTTCGCATTTATAATATTAGTAGGATTTTTATTCTTGAATAACCGAAACGAAGCGAGGGTGGGCACCTAGTTATCTATATGACAGTAATCCACTATGAACTATTTCTCCATTTTTGATGTCGGCAGTGTCAGAATATCTAAACCAATAGCAAAATTTCGTCTTCAAAATAAATATTTTTTTATTTTTCAATACAGAATCCTATACTATTCATTAGAATTTAAAAGAGAATCGTGGGCACATAATAGCAACTAGTGACAGTTTAAAACACTGGTTGACCGTCGGCGATCATGGTCGCAAGATGTGTCGAGCATACTGCCACTCGTGTATAAATGCTCTAACGGCCAATGTTAATAATGTATCTCAATCTAATGGATTTCAAGCAATCTAGATAGCTGCGTATCCGGCGGCCTATCCCATACCTAATTGCCATATTTATTCTGTCCACAGATATGTTATTAGCAAGCGATAACATAAAAATGTATCAAAATATCAATCTTGGACAGCAAGATTTGGATTAGGATTGATTATTAATATTGGCCGTAAGCCGTCAGTGGTTAGGGCGACATACTGAAGAATATCCACACAATGCGTTCTGTCCTCAAAATCCTTTTGAATCCGGTCGTGATCTAGGAATACATCAGGAACCTCGTAATTCGTTGGATGACATTGTTTACTAGACCACTTTATGAAACGACTATCAGAACAATGACAGCTGATTCGACATCTCACATCTCTGTAACCTTGTGAGCTAAGTCTTCGTACTTTAAAAAAAATCTACTTTCTCCTCTTCTCGGCTCTTACGAGGTTACCATCACGTATAGTAGTAATGTTAACAATAAATCTCAGCGTTCTTTTACCAAGACGACATTAGGCTTATTAAGGACAATAGTCTGGTCCATGATGACAGATTGTTCCCATTAAAGCTTTGTATGGGATACTCAAGAAATTACTGCATTGTACATTTATAGCAAGGCGCTTCAAAACTGTTAAGTCCATACTGAAGAAAAGTTGGATGTTGGCTGTTGGATGACCTAGACTAGGCTTGGCAAATACTCGCCATCGATTAAAAGAGAACGACTAGAAATAACATTTCTAATAGACTCAGGGCGATGGTGTGTTCGACATGTATCGATCGTGCCATTCCTAATGATGTGTCTATTTCCGAATTGAATAAATAATTATATTTATAACGATACAGACTTAGAACGGTTCATATTTTATTCTATCGGTATCCTAGACTAGTCGACCAATATATAATTTGAGCAGAGATTACTCTTTTTTTGTACTCTTTTATTTTAATGTATAGAGAGAGTACTCTTGTTTTATATTATATATACTTGGTTAATAATCTGTAAACTAGTTCATAGCTTTATCCGATCGAAAACGGAAATACATAAAATATGTTTAAATAAATAATGCTTTAAGAATTATAATATGAGATAAATCATAAAATGAAATTAAAAATGCTTTCAACCTCAGCATTTTTATCGAAATTACTAACAGCATACTTACGTATAAAATTATTTCTGTATTAATTGGTTATTTTCTTTTAATTGAAATGTTAGTAAATCTTTGAGAGCATCCAACGATTCTTCACGATAAAATGTTTTTCTCTTGATTAATCGCTTTGTTTATTTCAACTTATAGAAAAAAAGGTAAAAATATATCGGCCTCAGGTTGACAACACGCCATTACCACCTTTGGTGTCTCTAGGCGGCGTGACTTTCTTATCATCAGGAAATCCGTCTATTTGCTTGCCTTCTAATACCTTAAAAAATATCACTTCTTTGTTTTCAAAAATACCTTCACAAATAATGTATAATTACCCTAAAAAGGAATATAGTAATCAACCTTAAAATGTATCTAGGTATATGTTGTCGCTAACATTTTTTTATAATTTAAAAAAACAGTTTTGTCGACGAAAGCTCTTAAAGTTCGGTGAAGTTGTAAAAACCTCTAGGTTACTAACGTTAAATATCACCAAAAAACTATCTACAGGATCTGACGCCGATCCTGTAGATTCTGACAGTGATGATTTGACATTGTTTTGAAATTATTGTATTGTCTCCAGCCCTTGATGATTTTAGGAAGTTTCAATTCTATTCGACCTTTTAATGCATCGGGAAATCCGAAGTAGGTAAAAACTCATTCTAAGATTCCATTACATACCTACATACGTAGATACACACCAAGCTACTAAAAAATAACTCATATTTTGTCCGACGCAAAATACAAGATGCATGGTTATAACGCAAGCAAAGCATGGTTCGTACCGACCGTAGTCGCATTCTTAGGCTGGTGACGTCATGACTCGTACTAGGTAGGACACAGTGTGACAACAAATAAAGCATTTTTGAGGACTGTTTTAAATTAATGTTTATAAAAGTAAATATTTTGGCAACAATATTTAAAATGTGGCCTTTACCCCCTAATATATTAAAATTTGGCAGGCTTCGTACGCTTGGAACAGCTTCTGTGTTGTTAAGTAATATATAAATCTACTCGAATCACAATATCTATTAAAAAACCGTATCAAAATCCGTTGCGTAATTTTAAAGATCTAAGCATACATAAACACATTTAAAATTATAAACGGACAGCGGAAAACTTTATTTCATACTAGCGGCCCGCCCCGGCTTCGCAGGGTTATGAATTATACATATACACCTTCCTTTTCAATCATTTTATCTATAAAAAAACCGCATCTAAATCCATTGCGTAGTTAGTTAATTGACATAGGGACAGAGGAAGCGACTTTGTTTTATACTACGTAGTGATTCCATATTTGCTACATACAGGTACGTTCGATTCGCCCTCATTCTATTCGTGAAGCTGGTAGTATATTAGCGTAATGTATTGATCCCCTTAAGTCCGTCGGCTCTCAACTCCACTCGCGCTGGGAGCCCCATCGACATCATCGACACATCAATAACCCTCCCGATAACGAGCTGCCAGTCATTATACCCCGACACTTGTCTACATCAACCTGATTTTCTCACATTTTTCAATAATCATGTGAGTCTCCTACGATATACGTGTTATATTTGTGGTATGTAGTAGAGTAGTAGTGGGATTAAAAAAATGGTTATTTAGATAATTTAGAATTTTCTAAAATAAAAGGAGGCTAAGTTACTTATTTTTATATTAGATACTTGCCAATTAAAGTCCTGTTAACATTAGCTCAAGCATTTCAGAAATTAGCAGGTACAAACAGACAGACAGACAGAAATAGTCAAAATTGTTGCTTTGATTAATGTAAGTAACGCTAATTTCATATACATTGGTACATGTATAGGAAAGTAGTGGTTATTTTTAATATTACCGACACTCCAACTTTTTATATGTATGTACATATAAATAAACTATAGCATTTGTAAAAAAAGTATCTTCAGGCCCATATCCACGAAGAACTAAGCAGAGGCACAACCAAGGCACCCACGACTAGCTGAAGGCACGAAGTCCCACAATGTGATAGGTGGCAAGCCTATTGCCAACCGGGCACGCATCTAAACCCGAGCAATGTTCCTTTTATTAGAAATTGGAAAAACCCACCCACAATGATACCACAATGACGTGAAGACTACCACGTCTCAGCCGATACCTTCTTTTGATGCCGTAACCTTGGAGCTCGCTAATTATTCTGGTTGAAAGCACAAGGAGCTGGCAAGCTGGCATACCTAAAGTACTATCCTTAAAGACGTTCTAGATGGTTGTAAACTCGCCTTTAAACGAAAAGTAACCTAGAAGGAAACTTTGTTTATTTCCTGAGATTACAATTAAATGTTGATTAAATCTGCGGTCCAGACGGAGGCAAATCGATATTAACAACCAGTGTTTATAATCATCTAGAATCCCATTTATGTAAGCAAGGGATCGCGTACGTCTTTAGTCTATAGGCGACGCATTTTGTTTTTTATCACCATACAATAAATAATAGCATTTATGCATACGTTTGCTTATGTGTCATTACGACAGTTTGCATATTTGCGTTTCTCTACAATCAAAACATAAATATTACATAACCGCCAAGACTATTAGACACCTAATGTAGGTGTAACAATGACGACTTTCATTGTATGGGTGGTGGATTCCTCACGACCGGTGTTCCCCTCAGGTGTATCACCGCTTGAGTTCAGCTTCCGAGCCAGCAACCGTGCCTCTGACTAATGGATGCTTTTGTCCTTAAATTGAAGCTTAACTTGGATTTCAAAAACATTTCTAACAGTGCAGATTACACGTCCGCTAAGACAATATCTTTGTCTTCTTAAACATGTGGGGTTAATGGAGCGAGATCCCACGATTCTGTTATATGGCCAGACCCTTGTCATTTTATAATTTAAAAGTTTCTCAGCGAATCTATCTTCTAGAGACAAGGACTTTTGAAAACATTTGGTTGCAGAGAAAACGTCGTCTAACAGTTAACCGACTAAGGTATACAACATTTTCTTGTAAAAAAAACCTATTGTACAATAATTTACAAAATTTTATTAATAAACATAGACTGAAGTACTCCAAGGTCCGACATTTTATTACCTTTACTACTCGTATCGTGGATAATCTTTATTAAACTGTAATATCAACATAACTTCACTCTTATTTTATTCTTTGTTAATGAGAAATAAAGGTCTGACAGGGAGTACAAAATTTAAATGAATTTGATGAAAGTTAGTTTCGTTGTGGTTGGTAGTCCCATAGTTGTTACCTGTGTCGAGCTACAAAACTTTCAGTTTTTATAAAATAGTAAAGATCTGGCTGTTCATTGATCTCTGGATAACCATTTTTATATTATAAACTATGCGTTGTACATATTGGGGTAAACATAAATGATAGTAGGGTATATATAAGGGACACACACATCTAAAGAAACCAAAATGCTAATAATGCTAGTGCTATGCGAAAAAGCTTTCCACAACCAATGTCTTCCCACAATGGTTTCCAAAATATGTATTGTGTAATCTTGATCATAATAGCTACAGCTTTACGAAACTGTATTAGTTGCGATACAATACAATTCTTAAATTATACTAGCTGCGATTGAGAGTTCTGAATGTTAAATGAATTGTTTTGTCGAAATGTACAAATGTTATTGAAAAATGTTAAATTATTTCAACCAGCCGGCCAGCTTTACATTTCAGACCTCGCCGTGCAAACTCGTCAAAGTTTTAAATATTAATATATGCAATAAACTGTCTCTTTGTTTATCTTGTAATAAAATAATAAAACTTGAATACTTTGCCCATGAGAAAACAAACCAAGATAACAAAATTTATAATGTCTGGCCTACGAATGAATATTCAACAATTTTGATGTAGGTACAGTGCAGTGTAAGTCACTGTTTTTTAATTAATGCTTTGGGTGCTCCATACAAATTTTCTCTCCCTATTTTATCCCGTGTAAGGGATATTCAAAAATATTTCATTCCTACGATATTGCAGCTTACTTTACTGGTTTGATAGTGAGTTAGGAGACAACTGATAAGTCAGTATTTTTTCTTTTAAGGTATGTGTATCAATATTATGGCAAATTACTAAGGACCCACTAGTCGCAACATTGTATTCAAACACAATGTTTGTGCGAATATTCAAAGCATACAGATTAAAATAAAAATTAGACATAAGTTTGAAAAAAGGCAGTAACGCATTTAAAACATAGGTCTGTTTTTAGGCCGCGGTTATCTCTTACCATCAGGAGAGACTTGTGCTTGTTCGCTGTCTTATTAGAAAAAATAAAAAAACGACGGGTTGCACTCCTGGAGTGCCGACAGAAGTGAAAACTTGAATATTAACTTTGTGCATTTTTGATATTTTGCACGAATTGCTTTAATTATCAGTATGAAAGTATTATCTTTTATACGGTAGAATACAATATTCATTTATTGCGCTATTGTACACAAACATTCGCGCAAGCACTTTGCGCCGCCTTATTCGCGCAAGCGCCCAGCGCCGTCTTACGAATTTTCGATCAGGTCACGTGTCTTGACGCGAGTTTAGGAGTTATTACTCATTCCAAAAAAAGTGCGCAACGCCGCTAAATAATTTTTCTCTTCAAAAATACATAAAACTTATTCTTATGTTCATTAATTAATGTATCTATATTATGCTAGTGAACTTCGTGCCACCTCCCTTTGCAGCTTAAAGAACGTTACTGTATTCATTCTATTCCTGAAATTTCCTAGTTTTTTTTCTGAATAAGAACCTTAATCAAGATTCAGGGAATATTTTAAAAATAGCAAAATTAGTCGAGTATTTAAAGATTTAGTCATACAAGCGATTCATTTGTTCAACTAACTTTCAACAAAAGAAGAGGTTCTCAATTCGACTATATATTGTTTATCACCTTCCGGTTTGGAGGATAAGGTACCCTCATCTTGGATTCAGATCGCACTATTAACTTCTTTGGTTTGTGTTTGGTATATATTATTGGTATTTCTTAACAAATACGTGTGGTTCTTTGCTTTCAAAAAAGGTTACAGGGTGTTTACTATAAGAACCAATCTTTAATCTTCAATATTATTCTATTTGTGCTTAAATTTTATCAAGGTCCCACAAGTGGCAAGATTAAAATTAATACAGATTATTATGTAACGTAGCAATCTATGATCTAATTCACTAAATTATTGTTATCATTGTATTTGATTCGTATATAATCAAAACTAGCAATCAGTACTTGGCATAAATTTTGGCAATTCAACAAAAACGTTTTATTAAGTCTGTTTTAAAAATAATTTGACAATAGTAGTTAAAATAGTAAAATAATAGTTATAGCAAATAAATCATAGTACAAGATGTCCTCTTTATTATTGGTAAATAGTCAGATATTAGATAATTATTTTGCATAATGCCGGTTTCGATACTAAAAACCATAATCATTGTTCATTATTTAGTTGCGCGGTTCTTTTAAAAATCCGACATTTCCTAAGACATTTATCGAAATGAATTTTATTGCATTGGTAGTTTATTAAATATATTAAATACTTATTATGATTAACTTCTTATAACTTATAACTTATTCAACTTAACTTATTCTGATAAGTATTAATAAGATGTTTATTAAAAAAACCTTCGCAAGTGATTTTTGTCATGGGAAGGCAAACAAACAGATATTTCCTGATGGTAAGAAGGTCAAGACGCTTAGAGATACCAAAGATGGTAAGGGTGCGTTGTAAACCTGAGGCCAGGTTGTTAGTTTTCCGGATACACGTAAACGGCATAAACTGACGATATGACGTATAGGCAAGGCGGTGGTACCAATCCAGATGAATAAATTAATTAGAAAAAAGACTTTTTCTAATTTATTTATGAATTTTATAATATAATTTATTAAATTATTAAAAGAAATTTAGACTGCTATTCATTACCATAAAAAAAGGTTTTAGGAATGCTGTCGCTAACTTTTTATATCTTTTAAGAGAGAACAATTTTCTTACAAAATAATGCATTTAAAATGAAAAAGGTTAATACTGTACCTATCCATTGCCGTTTTCAAATAACCAAAATAATGGACAATTTATTTTAAAATTAGATTGAGAACTAAAAGCAAGTTGACCTTAAATAATAGATATATAGATACAATTGCTGGCTTTTTTACAGATCTGTATAAAAGAAACATTTCCCCCTATTAGTGTTCTGTTATAGCTCATAAGGGTACCGACAGTATTTTCAACAAAATCTCCCTTTTGTCTTGAATTTTCCATATGTACATTTTAATAGATTAACACAAACCCTTAACTAATTAGGTAAGTATATATACTGAAACTTTGCATATGAATCACCTTATTACCCTTACTTTTGCTCGAGGTCTAATATCCCGGCCTCAGATTGGCAACGCACCTTTGGTGTCACTAGGCGGCTGGAATTTCTTACCATCTGGAAATTCGTCTGCTTGTATGCCTTCCAATACCATAAAAAAATCCGATCTGCAGTTGTTGAGTTTAATATCGCGAATAGTACCGACAGACATTCAGTCACACCCATGAACTTTATTTTCTAAATACTGCGGCCTTACATAAGCCTCACTACTAATAGCCTCGCTGTAAATATGTATGTATGAAAACTTAGTACAGCGCCTCTACCGGTAACCAAGAGAAATTTTCAGACCAAAATCGCTACAGATTTCGAAAGGTAAATTACGGAACATAATGTATAGCAAACTCATGGTAAAGACTCTGACTATGTAGCACGTAATGATATACTTGTTTTTTTAGTTACCACTATAGTTTAACGGATACCCACTAGATGGAGTTAACTTCAATAACATTTCTATTGTGTTTTTTTTGTAGGGTAAGTTCACCTGTTTGCGGCCACGGTCCAGTTCGCGTCCATTAATTGAAGGTAATTTAAAAATACAATAAAAATTAATATCACTAACGCGCTAGGAAGATCAAAAAGCGTTTCTGCCTATATTATACAATATATTAGAGAAACACATACACAGACAGAAAAACCGTACGCATAACTTTTCCTGTTTACAGAAAATTGTGATGTATCTCAGCTATACAAAAAAACTGTGAAATATCTATAATTTTTATAAAAATAGTAAACCGAATCGCATTTCATGGCTAATTTTTTAATGTTTTAATTATAATTAAAGATAAATATGTATTTGTTCCAGGTTCCTAGACCTTACAAATGAAAGAATGAATAAAAATAATGATGACGGTGACGCGAGCTACCACACCAATTTCATGAATCAGCCAGTTTGCGTCCACAGTGAACCCGAACTTAACATCTCTAAAATGATCCTAAGAATAAAATTCTTCTACTCATAGAGAAGGAGCTATGTCATCAATTCTAACAACATAAAGTCAAGTAAGAAAGTATCTTCACGCCCGTATCCCCGAAGAAGTTGACAGAAGTATAACTGTGGCCCCCACGATTAGCTGAAGATACTTAGTCCCACAATGTGACATGTGGCAACCCATTGTCAATTGGGACACATATTCTATCACAGCCCACAGGCGACGATGTTCTTATTACAAAATTTAAAAAATGCATTTAATTTGGGCGTAACGCGTAACGCGTGAATTGAACTCGAGGCCTCATAGGTAAATTCTACAGAAAAGTTATTTGAATTATAGCCAGCCCGACAAACGGTTAAAGATTTGATACAAAAAACCTCGAATCTATGTAAGGGAAACACTTGATGCTACTTGAAACTTCCAAAGCAAGAAATACCAATCAAAATTCTTCAGCGGTAATTTCTTCTGCCCACGGAAAAAAGTATTGCAAAGATAAAGAGCAGCTGAAGAAAGAAAAAAAGAACACGATAAGTTAAAAAAAGTTAGAAAAAATGAAGGAAACTAAACATTTTCGAAAACAGCTCAGAAACTATTAAATAATATATCCCATACAAACCATAAAGAACTCATACAGGATACATAGGATCTGAAAGAAAATTTACTACCTGCAGATTTAACAAAATCTTTTATAGATTTTAAAATGTGTGTAAAAATTAAGATATTGTGGGTGTGAAATAAAAAAAAACTGTGACCAAGCGGTGAACTGCGTACTATATGCAAACGATGCTGTAATTTTGGGTCCCATCATCCTAATTGCTTTTACTAATCATGGTTATTACGATTGGAAAAAGTAAGGCGTCCGTCTGACTGTGAAATAAAGCTAAAATAGAACATGACATGACGTAGCCAGAACGGATGTTAGATTTTAAGTAGACGTTGTAGTGCTGGAACAAATGAATGACCTTATTTATATCGGTAGTGCTTTTACCAGGGATGGAGGGTACGATAGTTTTGTATAGTAAGATGAGTAAAAGTAGGTAGAAAGGAGAGTGTGTGTTGAAAAGCGCTCCGGGAAATATATGTTATTACGCTCGCCGTTGTCATCCTATTAATATTATAAATGCGAAAGTTTTTAAGTATGGATGTATGGATGTTTGTTACTCTTTCACGCTCGAATGGCTAAACGGATTTGTCTGAAATTTGGAAGAAAGATAGATTGTGACCTGGATTAACATATAGGCTATTTTTAATCCCGATCGCACACCGGGTTTCTGTGAAAACGCGGGCGAAGCCGCAGGTAGCATCTAGTTAAAAATAATGAGATCAGAGAAAGAGTGGGATTAAAAGAAAGTATTCTAGAAAATGCGGCATGTTCCGGTGATTATATCATGTTTTAAGAAAGGCAGATGAAAGATTGACAATACAGTCATAAAATGCAAATGTTGAAGGATATAGGTGCCCATGGAGACATAGGTTGCCATATCACAGCCAAATTAACTGGGTATTGGTCATAACAACCAGCTTCTTTATAAAAAAAAAAGTAATGAATATGGAGGAAGTTAGGCAGGCCTGTACGAATCGTGGTATTTGGTACGCGATATTATCTACGGACCCTACCAGGGACTTGGTGTGAACATATGTTTTTCATAAAGAAATATGTAAAACCCCTAATATTTTCTTTGATATTCCTCCTTTTGTTAGTTGGTGGACGCGAACTGGATTTTGTGGAAGCGAACTAGTTAAATCGTCTTATTTTGATTACTCTATTTGTTTCAAAAAGACGCTAGATGTTTTGAATAAAACTTTTCTTTATTCTTAAATAAACTGCACTACAATATTATTAAATTCAAAAACTAGATCTAGAACATTTTCATATTTTCCTTCAAACCTTCAAACCCTACTAAGTGGATGCGAACTGGCAAAATGACGATATATTTCATTATCATGCCAAAACAAGTGAACTAAAGTATTAATTTCCTTCCACCCGTTCTGTTTATATGGAAAAACATAAAAAGTTGTTTTTCCAAGTTTTTTCTTTTTCTTATCTTTAAACCTTCCATAGAAAAATAGCTTTCACAAATAACTCAAAACCAAAATTGGCCAAATCGGTCGAGATGTTCTCGAGTTTCAGCGAGACTAACGAACGTCAATTGATTTTTATATACAAGAAGATAGAGTTTAACACTAACGCCTTGATCATGACTGGATAAAAGTTATTTATGCGAAGACTCACTTTACCTTATTCCTGAAAGGTCCATGTTCGCAACTATCGTAGGTTTTGCGATTATGAGGAAAAAAAGAAAGAAAACATTTCACATAGACAATGTAAAAGGCACCTTTAACGCGTCTATATAATACCAGAGATTTGAGAGTATACATTGTCTTTGATAATACTGAAATATCGATAAAAAACTTAGCCAATGAACAATTTCTATCGAATTGCGTAAATTTTCGAAGCATATTCATTCACTTTATCATAAGTAGCTAGGAACTATTTATTTTTGGTAAAAACAAAATGAGATTGTAAATAATAGTAAATCGTAACTGTTAACAATTTTTCCCCATGTTGGTCCGGGCTCCTTTGCAGATGAACAAGTCAGTTAAATATTTTTCGCCATGTTGCTCCTGGCTCCTTTGAAGAATAGAAGCAGCTCATAAAAGGCTAGCATAGTCTTACCGTCACTAGCACCGTGACATCTGATTAGGTGGTAGGGTTTGGCAGCGATTCACCCGGATTGGTACCACCGCCTTACCTATTCCTGCCGCCATAACGTGTTCCGGTTTAGAGGGTAAGGTAGCCGGTAAACTTACTTTTGCTTGAGGTCTAACATCCCGGCCTCAGGTTGGCAACGTACCATTACCACCTTTGGTGTCTCTAGGCGTCGTGAATTTCTTACCATCAGGAAATCTGTCAGCTTGTTTGCCTTCCAATACCATTAAAAAAAGGTAGGTTTTTAGAGTCTTAGGGTTATAGCATGTATATCCCATGACTTTTTGGTTTAGTAGAGATCCTAAATATATTCACTGGATTAGATAATCTTCTAATGCCCAGAATTTGCGTAAAGTTAAGAAATTACAAGTAATTTTTCTACTCAAAAAGTCATTCCCAAAGTAGATGATAACGCCCCATTATGGATGCTGGAAGACTAGAAAGGGGCGATAAGGAAAAGAATGAAAATATGGTTTTACTGAACCTATAACAAGACAAATATGTTATCATTGAGGTTTTTAATTAGGAAACAAGAAGGGGCTCTACAAAATTGCTGATTTTTAAAGTGAGCGTGACATGAAAGAAGTTTGAGAAACTCTGGTTTACTTGTATCGAGAAATGAAGTCTGCATTCACTCCGTTAATGCCTTTGATTTATAGATACGCAATCTTGTATTGCTAGAAAGTATATATACCGCCTCGTTAGTCAAGTGGCTAGCGTACACGCCTAACTACATCGACCGACAGCGAGGCTCGGGTTCGATTCCCGACGGCGGCAGGCATTTGTGTGATGAAAATTTAGATGTCTGCATTTCCGGATCTGGGTGTTTATTAAATTTATTCTGGTATCTATTTAAGTATTGCTAGGTATTTATTAGTATCGATGACTAACACCCATAACACAAGCGTATAATTTGCTTACTTTGGGGTTAGATTCAATTTGTGTAACTTGTCCAGATATATTTATATTTATTTATTTATTCCCTTAATAGAATTTAAGTCTCCTTTTTATCTTTTTATTAAACTTTTTATTGGATGCAAACTTGATAAAAATGTTTGAAAACTATAATCAAAGTAAAATCAAACTATAACCCTTACATCTCAATTGGCTTGGAAGGCAATTGAGCAACAATATGACAAATCTGTACATACATACATGCACTTTAATATTTTTTTGTCTATCTGTGTTTGTTGGTTTCGGCTAATCTCGAATTTGTTGTTAAATTTATTAAAATAAATGTAGCCTATATTACCTGCCACTGAAAGTTCTGCTTAAATCGATAAAGCTGTTTTAGAGATTAACCGAAACAAACAACCAGACGGACATACAGAAAGACAAAAATAGGTATTACAAACATTTAAATAAAACGTTATTAACACTTAAGTTTTATTTATTTTATATTTGTAGGTATAGTTGAAATAACTAGCGCGATTCTGATGAAACATGTGGTTAACTAATAGACCAAGAAGCACATGATTCCTGTCGGTAAGTACTACGCATCGCCAATAGAAATCAAATATGTTGTTTGTCCTCAATTTGAAGCTAGGGTATTTATTTTCTATTACATTCATTTATTTATTTATTTGACATCTTGGGATAACGGATTTGACCCCGGGTTGGGCAACAAAAAAAAATATGGTATGTGTATTTTCAATTTTCTAAAAAAAATAACTTTACCCGGGATTGGATAAGCGTCCGGTTGGCGACAGGCTGGTCACCATCACATTGTGGGACATAGTGTCTTCGGCTAGTCGTGGGTGTCCTGGTTGTGCCTCTGCGTAACTCTTCAGGGATATAGGCGTGAAGACACTCTTTGCTCATTTATTTTGGCTTGAAACTTGATAAGAATGGATATTGTAATAAACAATGATTAGATACAATATTTCACTAATTCATGTTTTTATTTCTATGACATTGGAAGTCAAACAAGCACACGGACTTCCTGATGGTAAGAAATTCACGACGCCTAGAGACACCAAAGGTGGTAATGGTGCGTTGCCAACCTGAGGACGGGATGTTAAGCCACAAGCAAACGTAAGTTTAACTAACGGCTACCACATTTTCGAGACCGGAACACGTCTACGGCAAGTGCTGAGGATATAGAGGCAGGAATAGTTAAGGCGGTGGTACCAATGCGGGCGAGTCTCTGCGAAACTCTACCACCTAGTAAAATATTTTTCCAAATACTGCTGACACACTGCAATGTACTGATCTTTCTTTCGTTTTGTCTTCGTTGATTGACATTATAAGACTCTCAGAACGAGAGGTTTGTCAGCAGTATTTGGGATTGAGATCAGGTCGTTGTTAAGAGTGTAACCTTCATATTACTGAATATACTCGTAGCTTCAAATATCAAAATATTAATATTATATCAAAAAAGAAATATGACAATGATAAGTAACTTAATTCACTATATGTAAATTCTGAAAATACTAATAAATCAATTAAAATAACAAAATAAAAAAAGATAGCCGTTTACAATTATTTATATAGGTAATACAATCATTTTTAATAATATATTTGATGGTATTTTAAAGAAAAGAAAATATATCATAGTGTCAAAGATTTTCTTGCAGACTAGCATAGTAATAATTTATTTGTAACAAATATTAATTTCATTGCAGAAATCTTTGTTACCGAGGGGTTTCTTTCGCCATTTGTTCTCGTGCCTGGCTATGTTTGGAAATGGTGGTTGTATAAGGCAGAGCCTGGTGACAGAGATATTTTTGTCGTTTCTTCATCTGACTGCCTAGGTTAAATTTTATTTACACTACAAAATTGTTTGTGATTAATAACCAGTCTTGTAATAAATATAAAAAAATAAATGCATGTCGTTGAATAATTAATGTTTATAAATACCTATTAGGTATAATATTTGCACACAACAAGGTGTTGCAATCTGATATATTCTATGTTGGAATGCCTGAATAATTTTGTAGTATTTTTTTTAAACACAATATGTGCAAAATATTTTTCATGAAATGAATTTTTTCATGAATTTTTTGCTTCATAACATAACTTAAATTCAAAATTAAAATTATTTATGTAACGTTTTATGTTTTAATGGTTACTCGATTGAAAGGTATTCTAAGATTTTATTTTTGACCGCCTCGTTGGTCGAGTGGCTAGCGTACTCGCCTAACTACATCGACTTACCGCGAGGCTCGGGTTCGATTCCCGACGGGGGCAAGCATTTGTGTGATGAACATTTAGATGTCTGCATTTCCGGGTCTGGGTGTTTATTAAATTTATTCTGGTATCTATTTAAGTATTTCTATGTATTAGTATCGTTGACTAACACCCATAACACAAGCATATAATTTGCTTACTTTGGGGTTAGATTCAATTAGTGTAAGTTGTCCAGGGATATTTATTTATTATTTATTTATTTATTTATTTTGTCGCCATTTATATAAAGTAAACGCTTTATGATATCAGCCATTTTTAAACATATAAATAAATTGAGTAAAAGACATGTTTTTAAATTCCGTTGATTCTATTATATATACTATTATTTTGGTAGAATGCAATTTTTGGATTATGGCTATTGATCATTTTTTCTCTTTTCTGAATGATTTGTTGTCGCCGCTTATCCCTACCGATCCGGACGAGCTGCCGAGGATGTCTACATACATAAGAAAACAAGAATCTTTATTTAAGTTAGATCATACAAGCGAATGGAAACAAGCGAAAAAAACAATTTAAATAAAATCTGGCACCAAATTGGAACGCCACCTTTCTTCAACGCCATCTTTGAAAATCAGGAGAAAGAATAATTGTTTTTATTAGCTTCACAACTGACAATTAATTCTATTTGTTGAGAAATTGGTACCTCAAGAATTTTTTGTCAGCCAGATGAAATTATATCATATTATGCAATTTAGAATTTATATCTTACATTTGAAAACCTTATGGCAAGGTGTTTGTAGTCACAGTCTTCCAAAACGCTTGGTTGAGGCTTATGATTTTCATGTATCTATCACACAATATGTATTTGCTAAATTTTTCGTAACGTATATTTTATATCGCTACGTGATATTTGAGGCAAAACAACGTGTGCCTAACAAGCGAGTCGCTTGGAAGCTGTTGTGAATATTATTTGAAGGAAGCCAAAACCAAAGCTGACTAACCTATTTACATTTTAAACATTCCGAATTAATTTAAAAGATTAAACAATTTTACGGAAGTGAAGCAGTGAAAAAAATTGCTTGAAAAATGTATTCTTTTGTGGTCCGGTGGCGAGCGGCACAAAAACTTCAAAACTACATTTAAATAAATAATTGTGATTCAGGTTTTAATCTGTGCGGCGTTTTCGCCAGAGCCGCAGAATGCTTGCTAAATGGACTTCATTAGGCGAAAAACGATTCATTCTGAGACCGCGTCTGCCGAGACCGCCGAACCGCCGTGCCGGTGCCGAGCCCGGCAACGGCTGCGTGCGAATTATGCAATTTCATTTCAATTTGCGGCCGCAAAGACTCGCGAAGGGTGGCTCGCGACGGGGGACCGACCCACCTATTAAGGCGGCTGCATACGCGACCACACACTTTTTTTACCACCCTTCCAACACGCACAAGCGAAACTCCACCGTAAGCCGACATCACACGAGCCACGGCGCGGAGAGGCTTGCTGATTAAATTATTTCTCCATTATTTGATTCGCCACCTCTTTCAAAATGGCGCACGGTGCGAATGTCACGTGAACGGAAGACGCGATGGCGAGAAAGCATATTTTTAATTAGAGATTTATTTGTACCGATGCCGATCTCAATGGCCCCGTAATTGCAAGAGTTCTCTCTCCGCTGCCGACGGTTTATTAACCACATCTATACCGAGAGGTACACTTTTCTACTTGCCATATTTCAGATAATCTAGGTGACGTATATCGAAACGCCAGGATCAAATAAGAAAACAATAAAGAAAGACAGTTACGGCGAAAGGATTGTGTAACGCCCTTGTCCGATACTGCAATAATCTAGTGGGATAGACAAGACAGTATCAGTACAGTGGACAGTCAAATTAAGTTATAGTAGACAATATATCTACTTATGCAAAAGCGTAAGATCTCAAGTTTACGTTTTCAATGCACAATTAATAACTAATTAATTCATGCGTTTCTTACTATCATTCTAATACAAAGAAATACTATAATAGTTACCAGAATAAATTTAATAAGCACCGAGACCCGGAAATGCAGACATCACACAAATGAAAAAACCACCAGAGCCTCGCGGTTGGTCAGTGTAGTTAGGCGTGTACGCTAGCCACTCGACCAACGAGGCAGTATATGATCAATATGAGTTAAACACATGTTTTTTTTTATTTAACAATAAATTATTTTATTGTTGGTTACATGAAAAGTGGCTTTCGAGCTATTGTTACTTATAACCAAACCAGGTTTTGTTAATTATAGTCTAAATTCATAGCTTAACAAAATAAGAACTAAAACCTTTTTGACCAACACTAACAAAACATTAAAACTATAGTATTTAGAAACAGTTTGGTTTAGTTATTATTTTTAAAAGTAGATTTTGTTTGAGATAGAAAAAAAAAGTATCTTCACGCCCATATCCCCGCAGAGGTAGGCAGAGGTACAACCAAGGCACCCACGACTAGCCGAAGACACTAAGTCCCACAATGTGATAGGTGGCAAGCCTATCGCCAACCGGGCACATTTCCAATCCCAACCAATATTTTTTTTAATTAGAAAATTGGAAAAGTCCAATTTTGTTTATGTTGGCCGACCCGGGCTTCGAACCCAGGACCACATGCAGTCAAGTCCAACACCCGGACCGCTAGACCACAGAGGCGATTTGTTTGGGATAGGTGTGCCAATTTAATAAGGGCAAGCTGAAATAAACAATGAACAATTATTTACATTAATAATTAACAAGTATTGGACTAACTACAAAAAGCTCTCTCCATTATAAACAAAATTTAATTCCTTATAACCCAAGTTTAGTTGTTTATGAAATAACAAAAACCTTTCAGTTAAAAAAAAACGGTGTAGATGCTTCTAATATTCTCAAGTTTTCTGCGGTACATATATAACTATTTTAAGAACAAGTTTTCAAGTCATATGTTAAATCAGCCTTTCCCAAAGTGGGCGATAACGCCCCCTTGTGGGCGCTGGAAGCCTAGAGGAGGGCGGTATAAATCTTGAAAAAAATGTTTTTTTTTTAAACTGGGCGCAACAAATATGTTATTGAGGTTATTGACAAGAAAAAAACGAGGGGGGGGGCGCTACAAAACAACTGATTTTCAAAGTGGGCGTTACATGAAATAAGTTTGGGAACCTCTGTGTTAAATGATTTGTCTTAAAATTACAAAACAATCATCATATTTCCCCGAGTTGGTCCGGCTCCATTACAGAATAGACCATCTGCCTCTCTAACAAGAAGCTAAAAAGAGGCGAGCATTGGTTAAAATTCAGGTCAGCACCAACAAGACCACTGGTGGGAAAGTGCTGAGCAGCAACTTTCCCTGGTAAGAATCCACCGCTTCAGCTATTATTGCCGCCATAACGACTTGTTCATGTTCCGGTCCGGAGGATAGAGTAGCCGGTAGACTTGCATAATAGACCTAACATACCGCAGGACAGCAACACACCTGTAACATCTATGATGTCTATAGGCCACGGTATCTCTTACCAGCAGGAGACCCGTGTGCCTGTTCGCTGACTTCTTTCACATTAAAATATTTTTATGTAGGAAAAACTGCAAGAAAGTTTTTTGAGGTTATACGGCTATGTTCAGTTCAGTTATGGCTATGTTTCAAAAGCGAAATCAAAAAAGGCTACTGGCGGGTCTCACAAGTCTGAACGTGTTCAAACTAAAAATTGTGTACAAATTCCTTAAGAAACTAAGACAAGCCACCTGTGTCATACGTAGTATCTCTAAGTTGCCTGTGTGCTCATCATTATGTCGGAAAACTGAAAGAACTGCGTTCCTACTTCAGGACGTAAGGAACATCTGGAATTAATACTCCTAAGATGACGATGACGCTTATTTATAAATAGCAGTTTCACGCAGCTTCGCTTGCGTAACTTGGCTTTTACTCCACCGATTTTGATAAAACAAAGCCTATGTCCTCAAGGATAATTTATCGTTCTAAGGGTGAAAGAATTTTTGAAATCGGTCAAGTAGTTTCAGAGCCTATTCATTTCAAACAAACAAAAAATCAGACATTTCCTCTTATATTATTAGTATAGATATAGATATTTTGTATCACACCAATAGCGAGAACTGACGGCAAGAGCATCGCCAGCTGATGGCCTAGATGGGGGCAAGTTGATACGGATATTGAGAAAAATATACATTGTAGGTTCAATCGGAAGCCTCGTGCCCTCGACTTTTCTTGCCTTGCATTTCGCTCTAAATAGTAGCAAATTAGTAGGAAAAGTACTAGAATAATCGATCAACTCAAGTTAAAAACATATGACTGTTTGCTTTATCTTTTTTTTATTATCTCTAGGAGAGGGCAGCTGCCCCTCTTGCCCCTTGGCGACGCCCTTGACTGACGGTATAGTGGTGACTTGGGGCAAGTTATTACATAAAATTCCACTACCAAGTTACGACTGGCACTGGAGAAATAATCCAGTTACCACTACCGGGTACAGTTATCACCAGCAGGTCACATCCCAGCACCAAGAACAGATAATCCGAGATATACATTTTCCAGACATTACTTATTTAGCAGCATGATAATGTTAATGACGAAATGATATAGGTACAAGAGTCTCCGAAACCGGCTATTTTTTTGAAACCACCACAACAGTGAAATTATGTATTATCTTTCTAACGTTTCCTAAATAAACTATTTCCTATTTCTGTTAAAAATAATACTAGTAAATTTGTGTTTATGCTGGCAATCGTTTTCATGATTTTTTTCACTACTGGATGAATAAATAACAAAACAAAAAATGAGTTACATTTAAAATGAATAAAATCATTTGCTTTAGGTAATTGTTATACGATAATGGCAAATTCTTTTAAATCACCTTCACTTTTAAAAGGATGAACTGATTTTGATGTAATTTTGCATGGAGATAAATTATACTCAGAATTAAACATAAAAATAGGCTATTACTTTTTATATAAGAAAACCGCGCGCGACCGCCAATTATTAGATAACATGACGAAATCGTTACAATCTTTGCTCTCCTAGTAAATAGGGTAGTATTTTTTTAATTTAATATCTGAATACATTCATAGATACTCCAACTTACTTATTTTATTTTTAAATTATAAAATAAAACTACATACTTCATTCAATTCAAAAATTGCTAAGAATGAAAACAGAATTTCTTCCAGACAAAATTAAGGGCTTCATCAAATAAGAATTTTCAAAAAATGGTCGATACTAATATTTCCAATAAACATGCAGATGTTTTAATTGTAATAGAGTTAAGGTGAGGAAATTAGTAGGACAACATCCACACTAACATTTTAGTAGGTTGTAAGTACTATTTTAATTATGCGCTTCGGCTATTTTCGTCAAGCTTCGGAGATCCGAATGAATTTTATATATATACATATAGGTATCTAAAGAGTTGTAATTACATAATTAATCATTACGCTTTATCATTTATATTAGGTCAGCCACTTTAAAAATAAAAGTAGAAAGTGTAAAATTTAAACAGTATCTAGTACTGTACCTAAGATTCGGAAACTACTTTTTTTTCTCTATAACACTGCTTGACTAACAGTATGAAATTTAATTACATTATTTCATGACTGTTATACTAGTGTGGTAGGGCAGTTTGAAGATAAGTCGGGCAGGATAAACACAAAATACCTACAGATTGCATATAAAAACTTATGAATCGAGTTGTTTGTTCGTGCCTAATTAATTGCAAGTTGGCGCCAAATACACAAAAATATCTCCGACCTAGTTTCTGAAATGTTAATGTTTATCACTAGAAATGTCGCTTCATATTGTGCTTTCATGTAATCACATTTCAATTTGATTTGACCTGAACTGATGGTTTTTACCTATATTTGAACATCTGTTATATCGGGTTAAATATAATAAAACGCTAAAAACATCGGGATAAAAAGTAAACCTGCACGAAGGTAAAATTGCTACACACTACACATGTAATACTAAACTAAACATGTTAAAAAAAAATGGTAAAAACTGCATTTCGAAGCTTAACGAACTTTTTACCAAAACATAATACGATCTAAAAGTAAATACCTACGCAATAACAACATTATTACTTGAAGAAAGTCGCACTAAGTACCTTTGTAAAAGGTTTATCGTTTTAACTATTATGTAAATATCCTTCAACAAATTTTAGGCCCCTTAACGTACCATGGTTTATTACGGCGCGTGCATTTTATTGGTGAATTCAAAGTAAAATAAGCATAAGTGTACAAAATGTGTCAGATATTTTTTCCGTCGCGTCGAGAAAACACGCAGGAGAAGCGGTTATAACTTGGAACTAAGTCAGGCCATTCTTATTGTACCTAAAAATTTACCAGATTTAGATAGGTACAATTGAATATCTGGGTTGTGACGTCAGCTATCTACGCTATTCAGATTGCGCTTACCGTATGTACTTCAAAAAATCTAATTTACTAGCTTCCACTCGCTGCTTAACGCGCGTGATTTTTTATAAATTGTAGTCAATGTGTTATTCTGACGTAATAACTATTTTCCTGTACAGTATCATCTAAATAGTTTTTGCTTGAAAAAGTAATCCATCCATTGTCACAAACTTTCGCATTTATAATATTAGTAGGATTCTGTTTCCCAAAACTGGTGACAAACTGCTAAAATGCTAAAATCAGGTCCCTAAAACAAGTTTACCGCCGCTGACGACATCAGTGGAGAAATAGGATAAGAGAAAACAGTAAGACAGATAGGTACCTACTTCAATTAATTACTTACTTTAAAAAGTTTAATGAGAAGATACTTGAAATCGTCGTAAAAACCTATAGGCACCTACTTACCGTAACATACCAACCGACGTTCATATTCTTTTATACCAAAGACGATATCAAAACATACACGTAAGTTCTTACAAGAAGCAATGTTTATCCACAAAATAGAAATAGCCTCTCCATTAATTGTTAAACGTCAAATGAGAACCAACAAAAATAATGTTGAATGATTCAATGAAATAGAAGCGTCGAATAGAGTGACATACGATCTAATCTGCGGACAATGGGCCGCCGCCGATACCCAAAACAGCTCCATTCTCCGCAAACAGCTTCGTCCTGGTGAGCATTGTCCGGGACAGACGTGTTCGGTTCCATTCGAAGATACCGTGAAATGGATCGGAAGCGGGCGGCCGGTGTTTGGACAGCCGCACAATGGCGACAATGCGGCGGATGCGCGCATTATGAGCGCGAAGCCTTAAGACCTTTGAGGTGGCTCCGTAATGAGGTAAATCGAGCCGGCACTCTTTTGTTTCGGTCTCGATAACCGCTCGCAATCCGTTCGTTATTGGGTTTCCTTTAATCATTGACGGCTCGTCGAGGTCGGCACCCGAGAACGCTAACGACGGAGCAATCAATATCCGCAACACCGCCCCAATCAATACGCAGCTTTCTTTTTGGCGGACAAAAAACGCGCACCGAAAAGCTTAGATAAAACCGGAGTTCGGCTCCGGTGCCACCACAACCCGTATGCCATTACCCGAACCGACTTCCCGTCATGATTACCACTTCGTGTCACTCGTTTCCGTCAGTTGATATTGTTTTTTCTTAGTTATTTTTACATTTATTGACATTGTTACGTACCAGGTATGTGTTCCTTTTTTTAGAAATGAGAATTACTAATTTGCGGAATATGTTTGTCAAGAATTTGTTAAAAATATAAAATTATACAATGTGCCACAAAGGTGGAAATTATATAGCGTGTGATAGTGGCAAACTACAAAGAAATAATTTCCTACTTACTGTCACTTACCTAATTTTTTTTTCTCCTGAAAGGACTAAAGTTTGGAAAATTAAATAAAATAATTAGGTATATTACATACATAACGTCAAAGTTAGAACTAGTATAGGTCCGGAGCCCAGGTGGGGTCTATAACCTACAGGTTTTGCTGATTAAATTTATTTGTTAATAACTATTTATTGTTAACTAACACACCGTGGTCCTTTGACATTTACAAACCAAAAATAGTTTTGACGCAAAACTAAATTCTATAGCCCTAAATATCAGTCAAAAAAATTTCAAGCAATAGAAGGCTCAGAAGTTAACAAATTAAAGATTCTTCTATTAATGTTATCACATATTTAATTATTTTAGCAGTTTTATTATTTGGACATTTTACGTTATATGACGTGTTTAAGGTTTCATTTTGTTCCTAACATGCTCTGAAATTACAAAAATAAACTTAAGTAACTGTCGTGACCACTTCTATAAAAAAATGGGAGTCCTTCAGCACGTGCTGTGTAAATATCGAACTGCAACGGAAATATTATTATTATAATTAATGTCCGAATAGTGATATTTGTAATTTCAAAGTGGTCTTGGACATTATTGTAACAACATGAATACCATATATTTACTATCTCTGTCCTTCAGTCGGTAAGCCACAAATTTTGAAAGGACCTTTTACCGTTTTATTAATAAACACGGAGTAAAGTACTCCAAGGTTCAACCAGGTATTACAGTGTTTATTACAATGCAATACTGACTATATCTAACATCAACACAATCTTACTCGTACGTTAGTACTTGTTTATCAAAAAGACGGCAGGAAAGTTGTCACATTTCTTTCGGAGGACAGAAAAATATGGAATCACAACATATTCTACCACATTACCTGTCACCAATTTTTTTTATACAAACTAATTATGTAGCTACATATTTATATTTTTTATTGTTACATATCACCACAAAGTAAAAATCAGTCACTTTCTGTCTATCTATCGTTAGATCTTTAAAACTACGAATTGGATTTTTATGCGATTTTTTCCAATAGATAGAGTGATTGTAGAGGAAAGATTTTATGTACTTATAATAACGCAGAATTTTATCCCCCCATGCGAAGCTGGGAAAGCTTCTAGTATTTTAATATTTAACAAATGAAATATTTATTTTTATATGTATGTGTTTGAAAACGAACTAATAACAATCAGTGACGTGTTGGTAGAATACTGGCAGTACTTCTTAATGTATTCCATACCAAATTTGTGATTGCGGAATCTTTACTTTAATCCTTACTTGACTATGCAGATACTTGGTATACTGACTTAACCAATGAGCAATTTAACAAACATGAGCGTCTTCATAATCTTTGTGTTAGGTTTATATTTGGCCTTCGTAAATATGACAATATCTCTGAGTACCGGTTAAGACTCAAGTGGTGGCCAATCCGTCTTCGTCCGACGAAGAAGGATTGGCCACCACTCTACATATTCTTTGTCTCCTATACTCTATTTTATTTGATCAACGTACGCCTGGGTTCTTAAAAGAAAAAAATAAATTTTTGAGAAGTGATTTTAAGGAACTAAGATCGACTGATAATCTTTCTCTGCGCGTGCCGACCTAAAATTATAATTATTATCACCTTTCTTTTACGTGCCAGGCTATACGTCTTTGGAACTCATTGCCAACACAAATTTAAAAGGCTGAAACTATCAAATCTTTTGATTTAATATTTTTTTTAAAACTGTTAAAAATATTATTTAAGTACGCAGAGTACAACATAGGGCTTATAATAATATTCTTAACCTCGCGTTTTTCTTCTTTTTTCTCTTCCTTTATAGATTGTGCATTGTATATTTAATGTACTTTATTTTACATGTATGTATTATATGAAATAAAACAATATATTTATTAGGTTAGCTTAAGTTTTGTTTTATGAAGCCCTACCTTAGTTGTTCAAATTACATAATTTATCTCCTTCTCCCTAAGGTTGTCTCGCAGAGATCGCTCTGAAGCGATAGGGCCGCCTTTATGAACCTGACTTATATATTTTAAGTGAAAAAGTGTGTATTATTTTGTAAATTTTGGTGCATAATTAAGTGTATACATTCATTCATTCATTAATGTATCAGACAGGTGGCTGGATCTCCTGTTTGTTCCGTCACATATTATTAATAAACTCACAAGACCGACTGGTCTTTGCGACGAAGAACTCTTTTCCGCCCGGCGCCTAACGCCTACCGGCAAGTCACTCCCCTCCAAACATTTCACCCACTAAACAGAACGCAGCACCAAGTCGAGGTTCGGTGTCCCGGGAGACAGTCCTTATTACTGACATTGTAGGGAATAGTCCAATCCATTTAAATATTGCTGTGTCAAAGTTGTTAATACTGCAAGGTTAGCAACACATTAGCGATTAAAAAAACTGTTAATCACTACATAGTATAAAACAAACTCGCTTCCTCTATCCCTATGTCCCTTTGTATGCTTAAATCTTTAAAACGACACAACGGATTTAAATGCAGTTGTTACTTTAATAGATAAAGTGATTGAAGAGGAAGGTTTGTATGTATATTTTATACCCGTGTGAAGCCGGGGCGGGCCGCTAGTAAGAAATATGATAAACGTAAAAAGTCTATAACATTTAGATTCACTAAAAACTAAACCAAAATCAAAAACCTGGTTAATTAATTTTACTATATTTCTTGTGTCTGAGATGGTACCTATATTTTAGGTATAAGATTTTTTATATCATCTAATGAATTGTTAATCGTAATAATAAGGTACAAGTTTTTTTTTAATTTATGCTTTATACTTAAGTACTTTTTTACATTTTTTTTAATTATTGCAATTGTAAATTGTATCTTAAAAAAAAAGCAAAATTGCGTTTCACGGCGAGTGGCATAATTTAAATCACGAAGAGCATCACCCAAGGCATAAACAATTTTATGACACAATTCTACACTTTGCTTTTCATAATTCTTCGAGAAAAAAACCAAAACATTTTTAAAATACAAGTCGTTTATTTGTATAACCTACAGATGAGGAGCTAAGTTGCTACAGCTAGGGATTAAGTACTAGGTACCTATTACATACGCAGCCCCTCCCATTCTTTCAGAAAATAAATACAGCACTTTTGGTGTTGGTCCGGGCTCAATTGCAGAACAGACCATCTGCCTTCCTACCAGCCAGCTCGTAAAAGGCGAATATAGGTATACCTTCGCTAACACCGTGACATCTGACTAGGCGGTCGAGTTTCGCAGCGACTCGCCCGGATTGGTATCTTCACGCCCATATCCCCGAAGAAGTAGGCAGAGGTACAACCAAGGCACCCACGACTAGCCGAAGACACTAAGTCCCACAATGTGATAGGTGGCAAGCCTATCGCCAACCGGGCACATTTCCAATCCCGACCAACAATTTTTTTTATTAAAAAATTGGAAAAATCCAATTTTCTTTTTGTTGGCCGACCCGGGATTCGAACCCGGGACCTCATGTACTCAAGTCCAACACCCGGACCGCTAGACCACAGAGGCGACAGAGAGGCCCGGATTGGTACCAACGCTTTACCTATTCCTGCCGCTATAGCGTCAGCACTTGCCGTTGAAATGTTCCAGTTCGGAGGATAAGGTAGCCGGTACATTTACTTTTGTTCGAGGCTTAACATCCCGGCTTCAGATTGGCAACGCACTGTTACTCCGCGAGGTTTGGATGGAGTTTTAAAAAAGATATTTTATTTGTTACACTTATTTAATACACTGACAAAATACACTTTATAATATACTTAAGAAATAGTAAAGAAATAGTAATAGAGTTTAGTATTGGAGACTAGTAGCCTCGATGGATGTTGGAGTGGAACTGAGGATCATGGGATGTTTGCAGAGGATCATGGCAAAAGTGCTGATAAAGCACTTTTGGTCAAGAGGGTTGTGCTAAGCCCTTTTGTTAACTATTTAGGGTTGTAACAGCACCATTACCACTTTTGGTGTCTCTAGGCGGCATAAATTTCTTAGCATCAGGAAATCGGCCTGCTTATTTGCCTTCCAATATCATAAAAATTAAATTAAAAATAAAAATATTTTATTTTTTTTATATTTTTTTTACTATTATTACTAGGTACCTATTAGCATATATGATTACTAGGTACCTATTAGCATACACTTCCCCCTCCCATTCTATGAGAAAAGAAACACAACACTTTTTGAAATACAGGTAGGTAGTTTATTTTTATTACCTACAGCTAAAAATTACTAGGTAGGTAAGTATCTATTAACATTTAGAAAGGTAATAAAAATTATAAAAGTAGGTAAAGGTCGTATTTGGGTCGAAAATTGTTTTAGGTTTATGTATTGTATTAGAATAAGGTGTAATTGTAGATTTCTGTATTGTATATAAGCGTAAATCAAAGAAAGAGACAAAACACTTTTCGTCTAACATGTCTAAAACTTACCATCTCTTTTGTTTTTGTTTCATTTGAAAAAAATATCATGCATCCAAACTAAGTTTAATAACCTAGCGAGTCAGGTGAAAAAATGGCGAAACAAACTCCCATAAAGAAATACTTTAATAAAATTAAGTTTGAATTTATTAAAAAAAATATTTATTTAGACTCTCAAATAGAAAATCATGATAAGCTAAGAGAGATGCATTCAAGCCTGCCAGTATTCTTATTTTCCTTAATAGATATAGAAATAATGTGTTTGAAATCCAATTAATTTTGGTTTTGTTACATTCAATTTAAGATTATTCTCATTTAACCAATCTGTTACTTTGTTCAAAGTTTTAGTCGTTTCTGTAACTGTTTCTGTAACTAGATAATTTTTGTTTTCGCACTTGATGAGAAAGGTTGAATCTATCATCAGCAAATAAGATAGAATCGTGATTGATAGCATCAGGCAGATCATTTATGTAAATTAAAAAGAGTACTGGCCCTAAAACGCTACCTTGTGGCACACCGCAGTCATTAACGAGATAATTTGAAGTATAGACTGTTTTGCGGTTTCCACTCATTTTTTTATTGTAATTTCAACACACTGCTTTCTTTTTTTTTAAAGCTTTTAATCCAATCTAATTATTTATCTCTAATGCCATAATTCTCTAAAGTTTTACTAACAATATTTTAAGTGAAACAAAATCAAAGCTTTGTGTAATTTGTCCAGGAATATTTATTTATTTATTCCGCGTCTACATTTCAGGCTAATAGTTCTATGTTACATTATTTCCATGAGGCTTATTTCCATCAATCAGTAAAGGCCTGGGTGATGGCTGAAATAATGAAAGTGATAAAGTATAAATGATAGAATAAAGAGCGGGAGTAGAATTTTGTAGCTTCTTTCCCGCTTAAAAATTGAAGATCCGAGACTGGACATCCTCAGCATGTTCACATCAGAAATTAGGTTGGCTCTAATGAGTGATAAGAACCTGGGGGCGTACCATAAGCTTTGACAGTTTTACTTCCATCATAAAATACCATTACTTTAATTCGTACCGTAAGCATTTAAATTAGTCTTGTTTTATAATGCCATTGAACAATAGAAATAGGAATATATTATAAAGAAGTGCAACACTGTTCTATAGCAAATTTAGTTGTATAGATACAGTTTGAATCGACATTTAACTTAAGAACATCTCTTTGTCTATTTTTAACAAATGTTGATATTATGTACGCCGAAAGAGATAACGACATTTTTGTATATGCTCATTTTGGCGTCGATTTAAAGTGACGTCATGACAGTTCTCCTGCTTGCCAAGAACGCCATATTTACTGTTCAGTTTTATAGTCACTATAGTTTTATAGTGATGTACTATTACAATTGTTGATATTTTATTTTACGTTCCCAGAAAAGAATATTTGGACAAGATATGAATGTATGCCATTGCCATTGAAAATATCAATTACAGCTTAGCGTAACAGGAATTCTTTATGTGCTCACTTTAAAGTAAGGAAAGTGGTTTGAATGTAATCTTGTCAATTTTTTTGTAATGATAATGAATCTTGTAATAAATATAAACAGTTAACTTATATAAAGAATAAATATATTTGCACACAACAATGTAAAAAAATATGATCGTGAAAAGTAAATAAATATTATTTCTTTCGTTTCATTACATTCAAGCCAATTGAGTAGCACTAAGTAAGTAAGTAAATTGATAATTGCAATTTCATTCGGCAGGTAAATAATAATTCTTATCTATTAACCTAAACTTAATCAACAATCGTCACCAACAAATCTTGTATCGATATCGATACTCTACTTTTTCTAGACAGCCTTATAATGTCAGAATGGCAGCCATATTAATTAGTAGCCAATGGCAAGCAATTTCATGTCCATATCGTCCATTGACCTCTAAGTATTTTTTTTTATGATATAGTAAAGCAATAAGCCTACGTATTTCCTGATGGCAAGAAATTCACGCCGCCTAGAGACACCAAAGGTGGTAATGGTGCGTTGCCAACCTGAGGTCGGGATGTTAGGCCTCGAGCAAAAGTAAGTTTACCGGCTACCTTCCCCTCCGAACCGGAACACGTCATGACGTTATGGCGGCAGGAATAGGTAAGGTAATATGAACATTTATCAACGAAAATCGTATCAAAATATCCGTTTTATATTTAATTGTTTTGTTTTTTAAAAGGGCGATTTGTCAAACAATATTAAATCCGTTAGCAAATATTGTTTTTTTAAGATCGCCAATTATGACGTAAAAACATTACTGCTGACTGTCAACATTGACGTCATGGTACGAAATGAATGAATGATAGATACGTCACAAAATTGCTACCTATTTAGCAGTATCGTAAAACTGTCCTGCAACAAGGTTATTCAAGGACGTCATGGTACGAAAAGTCGATGTAGTATTAAAACATTCCTGTTTTAAGGGCTTATAATTAGTAGGCCCCGTGACATCTATCTTTATTGATACCTTATCTTCATACAACAATATGCTTTTCCTTATTTATTATTCAGCTGAATATTCCGGTAAGACTGATATAATTTATTGGTAATGTTTCAGTACAGCTAACAATCGTTAAGTATATGTTTTAAGAATGTGTTGTTATCTCAAAGTCTAAGAGGAATATTTATTTATTTAAAATTCATGCACTATAGTGTACAAAGGTGGACTTAATGCTACATGGCATTCTCTACCAGTCAACCTAACTTTATTAGAAAGAATAATTAAATGGGGTGCAAAGAAAAAAAACAATAACTAAACATTTGCAAACACATTTAAACCTAATTTTAGGTAGCATAAAATTCTATAAATATTGTCATTCTACATACATAAAAACAAATATGACAGTATTTACTTAAATATACATATATACACACATACATATACAAATACACATACATACAACACAAATATACATCTATATAAATACATAAAAAATTAAACAATAAATAATATCTGACATACAACAATACTGTGATAAGTAATTGGAAAGGAACGTTTGAGGGAAAACTTAGTTAAGCTATTTCTAATATCAACAGGAAGAATGTTCCAAAAACGAACCGCTTGAAAAGTGAAAGACTTGGATACAAAATCAGTACGACAGAGTGGAACTTGAAGGATAGGATTATTTTTGGAACGCAGTTGCCGAGAATTAGTTAAGTGTTGGAATTGAAATTTAGATTTGAGATACTGCGGGGTATGAGGGTTGTAAAGTATATTACAATTCTGTCTCTTCTTAATTGTCTGCGTTGACGAATAGTATTATTGATTCCGACAACATCAGAATGAACATATATTTGCAGGTCATCAGCATACAGATGGTGAGAGCAA
>NJDC01004025.1:0-14295 GCA_002245475.1 Calephelis virginiensis
TAAATAGATAACAATAACAAAACTTCAAGCCCGTATCACCAAAGAGGTAGACACAGGTACTAACAGAGCACCTGCGACTAGCTGAACTAAGTCCCACAAACTGATTGGTGGAAAACCTATTGTCAACCAGGTACATTTCAAATCCCAGGCAACATTCTTTTTCTTTCCTAGAAAATTAAAAAAACCCTTGGATTGACCGACATGGAAATCAAAACAGAGACCTTATATACCTACCTAGTCAAATCCTACACCCGACCACTAGAGCACAGAAACGATGTTTTAATAGATAATGGAATAAAAATAATAAACTTATTGTATTGCGGTACGTTAATACTTAGGTACGGTATAGAGAATAGTAAAGCACTTTTTTTGGAATGGGTAAAAAATTCTAAACTCGTGTCAGGGCACGTGACCTGAAATTTCGTGAGACGAAAATTCGTAAGCCAGCGCAGGGCGCTTGCGCGAATAAGACGGCGCAGGGCGCTTGCTAGTTTTTTTATTTTAAGTTTGTTACGCGATTTTCTATTGGATATTATTTAGAAAGATAAGTTATGATTCTGAGGTGGGACCATATCTGAATCGTCAGATATATTTCGAGAAAATTATAATCAAATCGCGGTACCTAATGGAATAGTTAAAGTCGGTTTTTGAAGTTTAACTGTGCTTGCATAATTTTACTTAGACATCGATAAGTTGAAAATTCAACTCCGAGTTTTAACAACAAGCCTTTATCCATACCTTTACATAAAAGTCTCTTTAATGAATTACAAAATGTTTGAAGTCGTCATTACTTAATGGGTCTGACTATAACTAGTTGGGAGAGCGTAGCCTTAAATAATAGCACCGCTGGTGGCGACCGCAACCGCAACATACGTTTCACATCTAAGGATTATTCGAGAAAGTACCTACTTTATGTCTTGATTAATTAAAGCCTAAATTGTAGGAATTAGTCTTATATAATAGGAAAGCATTAGATCTATTTTCTCCCAATGAATCTGAATCTGCACGAGGTCCGTGCCTGACTACTGAATCAGTTGTATTCGTATGAAGGAAAATTCTGTAGAATCAATTAGTATGTTTGGAATCCTAAGGAAGTATGTTTGTTTAATGACTTTAACTATTCCATTAGGTACCGCGATTTGATTATAATTTTCTCGAGTACGAGGAATATGTTATCATTCTAACCACCTAAGTCACTCAACATTTTACCTTTACCATTACTTTGTTTCTACTCGTATATTTTGGCTATAATGTAGTGTATATGCAAAAAAAAATCTCATTATATTTTATTGTTTTAGATATTTGTTTCAGGCATTCGATTGCGTTAATCATGAAACTTCACTCGCGTCTTATAGAGCCGTGAACTTTCTCATGTAAAAGGTGTAGTTAAGTCTCAGCAAGCCGAGCGAAGGCACCCCGTTGCCAACTATGATGTCTAAAGGTAACGTATATACGTTACACATATGCACACATAATTGTAGTGGGTATTTTAAAGTTATAATAGCTTAAATTATTTCAGACGCATTTACAATTTAATATTTTGCTTAAATGCCAGCTCCGGCAAAAATACTTTAAAAATGCAAATAGCTCAACTTGTCCAAAGTTATGCTTTCGTAATTTTCCCTAAACGAAAGGGTAAAGATGCATGAAATAGGCTACATAAGCCCCTGGCAGTCCGTAACTCAAAAGAACTAATATTATAAATATCAGAGCGGCTGTAAAAGGTATCAAGTACTCTCCATTGTTAACCCTTGATAAGCTATAAATCCATTATGACGAGTTAAAGCAGAAACAAACCATAAAATTGTTTCTTGCTGGAATATAACATGTATGAATACGTTATTTTTGTGTGCTCACAAAATTTGTTGTTGAGTACATTAAACCCTAACTCTGTGCCAAATTTTAGCTCTATGAGTAAATGGAAGTAATAGTTCTATTTTGATTATCATTACTGAGTAAGGAGTGTCACAAATGCGAAACTTTGCTTTCGTTTAACTTCGCAACTAAATAACCAACAGATTTAAAATTTTGGATTTTAAGTTAGTAAGTGATTAAAACTTACAGATGATGAAAATTCCTGAGTTCTGGTCTTATCCAGAGATTCTCAAATATGGGTCTGAAAATGTTAAAAAAAATATCGTAAAGCAGTGTCTGCCCGTAGATAAAATGTCAGACTAGAATTAGAATATAAATATATCTCGTAGTATCATAGCATTCTGGATTTATGTTTTGACCGTTAAAACCATTTCACTTAATTTGTCGTTCGTGATAGATCGTTCGAAGAAGCTTATAGTTTATAAGCTTCTACATGTATACATATTTCATGTTGACATTTCTCGACCAAATCACTCTAACTTTATCTGTGATTGCTGTAAAGAGACTCCGAAACCATCGCGTTTGTATCAAAAGAATTATTAATGTGGAGTGAGCAAGGAAACTCTGGAGTAATTTGTACTCACTTGGTGCTCGATACTTTCTGCGTATGTAGATATATATGCGTATATAATATAATTAAATAATAAAGTTACTGTAATAACTCATAAAAAAAATTACTCATTTTTATGTCCTACCCGGGAAGAAAACCCAGGACTTCAAGACGTCAAGTCAGATGCCGGACGCTAGAAAATAGAGGCAATCACAGAGTAATTTTTCATACTTCTAGCTGTGTCAAATTTAACAAATGATTTACATCATATATCATTTTGACTTGAGGAAATGTAATTTATTGTTCATTGCTTATCTACTGTTTACATCTGTGAAGGAACTTTGTTGACAATATCAAAAAATATTACAACTATAAGTACAATGTAGATATTTTAAAATATTGCCACTGATAAGATAACATTTGATGAATTTATAAATTTATCTGATAATAAAATCAAGGTGTTTTTAACCGCTGTCACAAAGCGTGGTGTGCTATAAGTTTGACGTGTGCCTCTTCAGCCAATGATTTGATTGCGGTTTTTTGGTTCGAAAGGTATCTCACCTTCGAGGATCGAGACAGTTCTTAGCTATCGTTGTCGAGATTATTTGCAGCTTTTTCGTAAACATCAGAATGAATGTTAAACGCACTGGGGGTGTTTATTTCACTTTTAAGCATATGTGAGCTGATGAGGCTGATGAGGGATCTCGAAGATAGGAGACGTAACCCTGGAATGAAGCTGCCTCTCACCCATCGAGTTTGAGTCGACTGACTCGATTCACCTTAACTAAATCTGCTCATATTTTCTAATGACGAGGACTTGATGTCAAGGACCTGATGATAGAACTGTTAGGTGGCTACTAGATCAAGGTTTAAAAATTACGTTATTCTATTTTGTAACCTTTGCGGTTCGTCTAAATCACGGAAATGAGGACTGACGTGATTGAAATAGTTTTTTTCAGTAATTTATGAAGATCTGTTCAGGAGTTGAAGGTCACCAGCTCATTTGCTAGCTTCGGAATGCATATCAGATAAATTATGGGTATTTGTATCTGTTTTAACTTATGTTAGATTTTACGGTTAATATACTAACGAATGCTTGTACAGCTTAACTGGTCTGATGATGTAGTAAAAGGTAGGAGACGTAACCCTGGAACGACTACTGGGAAGATCATCAAGTTTGAAATAACTCGACGAGCCTTAACTAGACTTATACATATTCTCTAACTAGCTGCTACCTGCGGCTTCACCCGCGTTTTCACAGAAACCCGGTGTGCGATCGGGATTAAAAATAGCCTATATGTTAATCCAGGTCACAATCTATCTGTCTTCCAAATTTCAGCTCCGTTCAGCCATTCGAGCGTGAAAGAGTAACAAACATCCATACATCCATACTTACAAACTTTCGCATTTATAATATTAATAGGATAACGACGACTAAATGATAAGGACATGATGAGTTAAATGTAAGATGGCTGATGAATCATAGTTTTAAACTTACGGTAATATGTATGTTTCGTAATCTTTGCGGTTCTTCTAAAGCATACCATAGAAGAGAGGTGTTATAATTTTGACTTTTTTGTGTGTGTGTGTGTTTGTTTGAGCCATCTTAGCTTCCAAATAATTTTAATGCGTTGTTTCAACCCCAGACGCAAAATTTGGGGTTCATAATTCTGATTTCCATGTGGATGTTTTTGTATCAAAGCCGATGAGATCGAGATGATTTTTGGCTACGTTACATATAGCTTTTTTCGAAGGTTTATTAATTTTTTTATTTTAAAATTATTATTTTAGCATTTTCTCTGTGCTTGGGATATTTTTAACTGTTAAATACACTGGTATTTTTTACATTAGACAAGAACCAAAAACTTTCCTCCCTCGCTAGAGTGCTCGGCCAGTTAGAGTATGATTCGTTTTCTCAAATGATCTGAGATTTTCATAAAAAATCTTAATATAAATTTAAGAATTAATTTAATTCATATTAGTGAAACACTTAAAATTAATGTTTGAAATGGAAACATTATTTTAAGTGTTTCTTATCTAATTAGTGAAAAAAAATTAACTTAAGACTAAGAAAAATTCTAAACGTTAGAAAATTGTCTACACTAAATTTTTTTAAACTTACTGAATAATCACGTGCAAATACACAAACAAAACATTTCTCTTGTATTAATTTTGTCTTTCCTCTACTAATTATAATGTAGAGATCACACAAATTATTATTATTATTAATAAAACAACATTTATTTGCGCAAATAGGGTAAGGAGGATCGTAAATACTTAACAAGCTCTTAATCCTATTTTACCAAATACTTGGCATAGTTAAGATGTTTTTAAACAACTCACATTATTCATTATATGGTTCTGTATATAAAATTATTCCATCATTAAATTAAAATTTCTATTTTCAAATTAATTCGATTTACTATTTTCAAATTAATTAATTACATTTATTATTCCACTTTACCAGCCGCCGTGGAATATAATAACTGCCTGACCTCTCGGTCGAAAAGAAAGCAACGGCGAGACGATAACTCACATAAGAAATTTGAAATAGTAGCCTCAATTTGGCAAAAAAAACGTTATTGTCTTCGGAATCTGTAGACAAGATATGTGTTCCTACTCAGTAGACAACAACCTTTACGACAACTTTGTAACTGTTTGAAATAGATGGAGAAACCTACACCATCCTACACAAATCCGCGCTGGAGACGGTGCTGCGGCTGTCACGTGTGTTCACTGTCGCGCCTCTTCAGTTTCATCATATTGGAAATGGATTCCGTATTTCTGTTTCACGATGTTGGGTGATTTACAGCTACAGTTTAGTAACTTTATGTAAGATAATTACAATTTACATTTGTTATGTATATAGGAATAGGCAAACGGGCACGCTAATGGAAAGTGATCATTACAGCCCATACACATCACAACACCAGGAGTGTCCAGACGCAATGCTGACTTTCATGGAATGAGTACACTCTTTCCTGTCCTTAAGGTGTGTCCATTTTGAAAAACTGCCCTTGGTAACTGGTTTTACAAAAGTGTTGTGCGTGGTTAGAAATGACTTCGGAAACGCACGGTAGGAAACCCCAAGATGCATCAAGATGATAGACATGGTACCACTCTGACGCGATGTCCGAATGTGAAACTTAGCGGAAGGAATCAAACCAAACCCATGAGACATGATAAAAAAAACTCTAATAATAATTTTATACATGATAGGGTAGGATCATTTCCAAGAAACATTGAATCGTATTTGATACCATCAGGTAAATGCCACCTTTGGGTCCACCGCAGTCATTAAAACGATAATTTTAAGTATAGACTTTTTTTGTTGCTCTTACTTCCTGTTGATCTCCACTTATTGCTTATTGCTTTCTATTCTCAAAATATCTTCTAAACCATTTTAATGATTTACCTGTAATACTACAACTTTAGAAATATCTCTAAGAGGAATAATTTGGGTCTAGCGCCCGGCTTTTGATATAATATGTGAGGAGATTCAACTCAACCCGAAGTTCAAAAATGGGTGAAAAACACGTTTTAAGAATTTGTTGATACCAACGCAGTTAATAGTGTCGTTACGCCGTCTTAAAAAGTGTAAGTGAGTAATTTGGGTTTACAGATTTCATATCAAGCATGTGTTTGAAAATTTTCTTCAGATATGTTGTTAAAATAAAAGCAACGTCGAAACAAATTTCAATTTATTTGCAGTTGATATTCGTAATTGGTATAATATTGCCAACGAAAATAATTAGCATTGGAAGTTATTATGGAGTGCGGCGAATGGGAAATCTTATACGAATTCTTAACGAGGATAATCAGGTACGCGCATTTTACAAGCTTTAAGTTGCAACGTTTGTAATAATGTTTGTTTTGATAGAATGCTGCAAATAAATTTTGAAGCAGATATTTTCAACCAATTGGGCTGACTATTTTTACACACATTGAGTACAGAAGGCAATGCACGATTACCTTTAAGAAGTCAATCTAAGTCCAACGTGGTGAAACATTCCCATATGGCGGTATTCGTTTCTATAGACGAATCACAACAAGAGTATCAAAAGAAGGTTAGGTCTTTCTTCAAAACTAAAGTAACATCGCCCTTAATACAAAATGGCTTATTTCTTGGATGTAACAACGTTTATTCATGTGAAAATTCACTACAGCTGTTTTAGGCATTATTAAAAATAGCGTAGTCTCGAAAAAGTTTTACCACTTCATGCTAGCAATTAGTGAGTTGAAATTATCGAAAACAATTGGAATTGAAATTCTTTTTGAAATACAATGGGTGAGGAATTTAACACAATTTTTTGACAAATCTGTAAAAAAAAATTTTTGTGGTTATGTGCCATTTCTACTTGTGTTTGTGTGAATATGTGTTATAAAATTAAGTTCGGCACTTACTAAAGTTTTTATATTTATTTAACAAATGACAATAACAGAAGAACGTAATTTGTTACTGAGGGTAAATATTTTTTCTTGTTTGTCTTGAATATTAACTAACCACGCTATGTTTGTGACAAGACAGTATGTGCAAGCCTATAACACGGCTGTCCTGATGGTAACAGACAATCATTGTCTAATAAGTATAGGTGTTATCATATGTAATATCGCTGTGCTGTGGCTGGTGTTTTAGTCCAGTAGTTAAGCCTAATTGTGAAAATCTATCAACTTCTCCACACATAGTTATGTTCATCTGCTTATTTGCTGTAGTTGACAAATAACCTTCATGTCATGTTTGGACAGCATATTTTTGCCATAGTTATTACCATTCTTGGCAAATAACAACTACGACTTAATAAACATATGTCGCTTTTGTCAATGCACTCAATACCAGAGACTATAGCTGTAATACTGAACACAAAGTATATTAGTAGCATGCGTTCAAATAATAAAGTCAGGCTACAAGGTGTGTAAAGCCAATTTATTGTAAACATGGTCATTGTTATTTCAGATATAGAATTCACTTTTTTGTGGACAATAATCATGTTTATTTAACTAATATATAAGTCGTAGAGATATCACACTCACGGGTCGAACATTACCCAGGGGACTAGTAGGCCGAGAGCTCACAACTTGAGGGTAGTTAGTAAAAAAAATAAAAAAAATAAAAAAAATAAAAAAATCTTTATTCAATACTAAATGCATTAACATTTTTAAAAGAGGGTAGCGTTTCCTTTTTAATGCAACAAAGCATTTGTGTTAAGAAGCGCTGCTCTGTCATAGCTCAATGTAGATGTTAAGGTAGGTGACACACTAGGTAAAAACAATTTGATTACAAATATTTTTAAAATAATTACTTATTATTAATCTTATGATATTTTATTATTATTATTAATTTAAATTTGTAACATGTGCAATTTGCATGCACTCATGCGTGTTGGTATGAATATGAAACATTTATGTGTGTTTGATTATGTATGTGTGTGCGTGAGTGTACGTGTGTGTGTATGTGTGTGTTTGTGTCTGTGTGTGCGCGAGTGTGAGTATCCGTTTTAACTAATTATTATTACTATTGTTTTTAATTATTGTTATTTAAATTTTACATAATGATTCTATGTCTCCATAATTTTGTGTTTTGAGCCAAATAGTTAGACATGATTTACACGAATAGAGGAGCATTTGATAAACATTAAGATTTTTATTAATTTTGTTATATATATAAGCAGATATACTTTTGAATTGACGTTTCGCAAAAGTAGATTTAGTTTTTACAACGGGAGCAACTTTATACGATCTACGCTTAGTTAAATTTTTGGGGTCGTATTTTGTGTAATTTTAGTACCACATTAAGAATAAATAGTTATCACATACATCACATATTGTGTATAAACTAACTGTCGAAAACCAAAAAGGTTTAAAGCTCATCACTTTAAGCAGATGTCGTTGTGATCTTTCTAGTTTCAAGAATCTCGTTTTAGTGGCACCTCCCCAGACTGGAATACAATACACCAACACAGACTGAGCCAAAGAAATATATAAAACTTTTAATATGTTTATACCAGCTACGTACCTTATCGTTTTAAAAAGCCACGTCAATTTTCGGATACGAGACATCATCAGTTCTAAGTGTGCATGCCACGACCAGCGCTGATCAACCATAATCCCCAGGTATTTGGTACAAGTGATTCTCACAATTTCACTGCAAGTACAATTAATATCACAATTGTAGTGAATTTTTAGTTTGAAATCAGGATTTGGTTTTGAAGTTTCGTAATTAGTAAAAACTATGAAGTTTGTTTTTTGATATTTAGGGTTAATAAATTTAGTTTTAGCCAATTGGCTATAGTAGATAAACCCCTGTCAGCAACTTCTCAGACCGACTCCCATGAATTAGTAGTAAATACTCTTGCCGTGTCATCAGCATATGAAAATATTTGCCCGTAATCTATTTTTAGGTTGCAAAGATCGTTCATATAAATTAAAAAAAGAGTTGGTCCGAGAACACTACCCTGCGGAACGCCACACGTCACTTCTGCTTTTTCACTAATGTAGTCACCTATTTTGAAACATTGGGTACGATTTCTGAGATAATCAGCCATCAAAGCCAGTGGAGTTCCTCTGATACCAATTCTCTCAAGCCCGTCTATAAGAATGGGGACAGAAACCGTATCAAATGCTTTTTTTATATCCAGAAATACTGTGACACATTTTTTACCTCTGTCTACTTCTTCTGTGATATGCGATGTTAGTGCAGTAACAGCATCTTCAGTAGAAAGTCTCTGTCTAAAGCCGAATTGCGAGTTTGATAATATTTTGAATTTTTCTAAATAATTTATCAGTCGTACGTTTATTATTTTTTCCATAACTTTAGATAGTGCAGAAAGTACTGCAATAGGTCTATAGTTTGAGATATTGTCTCTGTCACCAGTCTTATGAATAGGAGTAATTACCGCTTGTTTAAAGACGGAAGGGAAGACTCCCTTGTTAAAGCATTGGTTGATTAAATGGGTAATTATAGGTACAATTATATCACTTGATAATTTTAAGAATGTTGTTGGTATGTTGTCCCAGCCCAGAGATCTGTCCGATTTCAAACTTGCTAATACACTTCGTCATTGCTTGTTTCTAGTAAAACAAATGATGATGCTTGAGAACATCTTACATTATGATGGTGTGTTTGCGCAGTATCAGGTATGATTTTATCTGCAAAAGTTATGCCAATATTTGCTAAGTATTTATTAGTAAATAATTCAGAAATATCAAAACAAAGCCGTAACACCTGATCTAGTCGTACAACCACGTTGTAAACCTCATCATAATTATAAACAATAGAGTAGCTATGTAATTACTCACTAACTAACAAACATAACCACAATCACGCACAAACAACTATAGCGTACACCCATTTGTTACTAAGCAAACCATCAAACATTGGAGTAAGCCTGCTACTATGACAACACTACGTAAACACGTCACGGTGTTCGTGCTTACGCAAACGTCAAACCCCCGAAGGGGTAAGGTGGGCTCCACCCTGCCTTTCCTGCGTGAATGCCGACCGAATAATGCACCCCCCCTGACGACCTACATCCTGGGCCCCAAGATATTACAGTAAAATACACTTATACTAATAATAATAAAATAAATAATGTTATAAACACACAAACTTGCTGGATTTGGACACTCGACACTCCTTCGGATAAAATCCGAGCAATTTAATTGGAGAATGCCAACCTCGGTCTTCTCGGGTCTACTTTCGTCCACATTCGTATTGTTTATCTGTTTATTTAATAGAATACACCAAATGCAAAACTACAAGACTTACTGTTTGTTACTTACTGCGGTACCGTCATAATCATTTATGACATTAAAAAAATATTAAGATATTCAGGTCAAAACATAACTGTAAATTTTCAAATCGCAATTATTGAGGGGCGAGAATAATTTACTACATTAAAAACCTTTCAGGACCTTCCTCTTGACAATCCTATATAAATACAACATCGTTACGTCCTCCTCGACGCCATTTTAAGTATAATGCGATCCTAACGCCAATTATTGGAATTATCGGGGCATTTAATTTATTGGAATATTTAACTAGTGCTGTCAGTTTGAATAGGCATAGTTCTGGCACGACCCAGATTGAAAACACTGATACAGCGTTTTTTTAACCAACTCTAAAAATTCTAAAAGGAATTCGACCGTACCGTACAAACGACGACACACGAGTAACGAGTTGTACGGTACGGTCGAATTCCTGAGGATGCCTCGGTGTAGAGGCGAAACGTACGTCGAGTGCAATTTGGTGTTCTCTGTGGTTAGTGCTTCGACAAAGTTGGCGAAGGAAGTGACAAGTGGTTTTGCTTCCCGTGTTCGGACTCTATTTGTGATCTGGTCGCGGAGGTGGGAGGTGGGAACTTTAGGTAGGGTTGTCACATGTAAATAACGTGACAATTTATATTGTTTCCCGAGCTCTTCCTATATTCGTGTTCTGGTGGCGGAGGTGGGTGGTGGGAACGTCAGTTAGGCTTGTCACATTCTGTGTCGTTTGGAGGATTATTTGCCACAACGGTTACACTGCTTACGCGGAATTAGCAAAATAAAGGCTTATTTTACATCTTTTATAATGGATTTCCGCAAAGTAACGCCTGATTCAATAAAATATCTCAAAAAGATAAAGTAAAATGTGTTTATATAACATCTGATGATTAACAAAATAATAAATCAGTTTTACTTGGAAAATTGTCATGTTATTGTAGTTAATGTTTGCTGTGGATTATCTACTGTTTGCATCTGTCGCGGTAAATAAAGAAATTTCAGTGACAAAGTAATTTTGACAAAGTGTAGTACCAAAATATAATAAATATCACCATAAGCATACAGGTTATATTTAATACCTCGCCTCCGTTAAGGTAAGAGTTGACGAAAGATAAACATAAATCATATTTAAGATCACTTTCAGTATGCCCAGGATAATTTCTCGTAGGTACACATTGAAGTCGTAGAAACAATTTTACCTCAGACACAAACTGAATCTTTTAACGTGACCTTTCCTTTTAATGTAATGATGCCGTTTTGTATTGTATCAGGATGCGAAAACTCCATCGCATGAGCCGGAGCGGTTATAATGTCCGTTATCTCGGAGCCTGTGCTATTCAAAAATGAAGCATTTAGCTTCCTGGCACATAGTTCCCATCGTCTTTAGTGCAACAGGAATAATTGAATAAGTTTTTATAAGGACTGCATATTTTTGGTTTTGGCACTTACATAGGATTTAGTTGTTAGTGACATATAGGTAAAACCAGAACTGAACCAGAAACAGAACTCAAAAACTGGTAAAACTTAGAATTTAATTTCTAAGTTGCTAGTAGTCTCTGCGAATGCAAGGATGGCACTGAACTGGAAAAGGTTTAAAAGAAGAGTTTTACGAAAATAGAAATGGCCAAATTTCTAAAGGAGCTGGACATTTTTGTCATGTCTCAAAAATAGAAGCTATACTTAGATTGATTTGTTTTTATGTAGTAAGCAACATCTTCTTTGAAAATCATCCTTAAATAGCCACGAATTTTTATAATATAAAAGTGCAGTTAGCCTTAAGCGAGGATTTTTATTTTTTCGATTTCTCTCACAGAATTAGCCAAAGAATAGAACATCTATCAAAGCGCACTATGTAGGCATTAAATTATTATGTACTTGTGTATGTGCCATTCTTGTTGACAAAACTACACGTGCAAGTTAAGAGCAATATAGAATTTCATTGAATTATCGGTTAGTTTTCGGTAAATCAGAAAATCCTTCGTTTTTATATTTCGATTCAAAAACTGATGTTACTTACCTTTGTAATAGATGGAGAAATCTACAGCCTTCCTATACAAATCGGCGCTGGAGACGGTGTTGCGTATTTCGCGTGTGTTCACCATCGCGCCGCTTCGGTTTGAGCAGGACGGAAATGGATTTCGCATTTCTGTATCACGATTTTGGATGATCTATAGCTACATTTTGATAACTATGTGTAAGTATGTTACAAGTCACATTTTTAATAGTTTTTCATAAATTTCACTTCCACCAGTGATTAAATAATAGACTAAATATTATAGATACTACAGAACTAACGAATGCTAGTGTTCAAAACTTAAAATTAAAATGAACCCCGGCCAAAACCTAGATATTGTAATGTCCCTAAAAATCCATCTATGTAATACAGCCGTTCAAAAGTTATGATAAAACAAACAGACACACACACATACACTTAGGTACATACATACACACTCAGACATGTCAAACTTTCAACACCCTTCGTTTTCTGTCGGGGGTTAATAAAATACATCGTTTTTTATCAGTTCATGCGTTAACAATATTAATTCATCGCTATTATAATTTTTTAATAATGATGATTTTGCTCTTTCATATTGTTCTGTTTACTGCGATACAGAATACATTAATTAAGCTAGCGACCGAGCTCTGAAAATTCAATAAAATCATGAGAGCAGACATAGACTGATTTCTTATTGCCAATAGGACTGTAAACTTGAAAGATGGTACTTACACTACCCTCCGTGCGTTGCCTACTGAAGGCTGAGGAGCTGAGCTATTTGCGAAACTAAGTTTAAAGCTACTCGCCAACCAAAACCAAAACAGGGTTGAAATAGCAATTTTGCAAAAGAATTGGTGAGGCGGTAGTAACAGAGTGTATCACAAAACTTCGACATTTAACGAAAAAAATGCTACTTCTGATGTTAAGTTAGTAACAGAAGAAAATACGATAACGGTAAGTTTCAAAGGCAACATTTTTAATTAAAAAAATTGATTTACAGATTTATTATTAGACGTATGCTTGACAATTTTCTTTTCTTCGCCGAAGAAAGTGATAATTTATTTCAAGTTTTTTTTGCCAATTGATGTGTTATTTTCGTCGATGATATTCGGTATTGCAAGTTATTTCGGAGTGCGGCGAATGATGAATCTAATACAAATTTTTAACAAATTTAATGAGGTAAGTGTAATTTGTGACAAAATTCGAAACAGTTTTTCTTCAATACTTAATGGGTGTGAGTGTGCAAGTGTAGATGTGAAATTAATATGACTGTTCTCGGTCAGGTTCTTTATTAAACTTACTTCGGTTCATAATTATTCATTTATGTTTATGGATAACCTTATTATAAAAAGGATGTAATTTGCTTTTTTATTTATAAATTAATGAATAATCTCTTAATTGTGCACAATCAAAGTATCAGCAAAGTACAAACAAAAGATTTATCAACAACAAAACTTTATAGTACACAAACAAAATGACCGAAACATAGCGATATCTACTAGACAAGTTTTTTGTCTGAGAAAACTATGCAAAAAGTATCTTCACGCCCATATCCCCGAAGAGGTAGGCAGAGGTACAACCAAAGCACCCACGACTAGCCGAAGATACTAAGTCCCACGATGTGATAGGTGGCAAGCCTATCGCCAACCGGGCACATTTCCAATCCCGACCAACATTTTTTTTTTAATTGGAAAATTGGAAAAATCCAATTTTCCTTGTGTTGTGACCTGAGATTCGAACCCAGGACCTCATGCAGTCAAGTCCAACACCCGGACCGCTAGACCACAGAGGCGACCGCTAGACCACAGAGGCGACCGCTAGACCACAGAGGCGACAACTATGAGAGAAAACTATGCAAATAGGAGTTTAGAAGGTTAAGAGGTTAAATATGTTTTGTATGTATAATTTTTAAATATTTTTTAACAAAAATTTAAACGGAGAATGAATAATAAAGAAATAAAAAAACTTCAATTTCAGGAAATGAAACTAGTATATACAAAACGAGAAGAGAAAATAAAACTCAACACGGTTTTCTTTACTTTAGCCATGAGTACATTTATCATTATATTGGACACCTTAGTTAAATTTAAGGACTGCACAAATTGTACGTATTTTA